>LPNX010447118.1:79685-90703 GCA_001517045.1 Pseudotsuga menziesii | reverse complement strand
GAGCAGATTGACTGGATCTGACAAATCCTTGACTAAAGGAGGGGATCAAATCAGATCCAGAGCTGATCTACAGTGGTATTCATGGGGAATTGTGCCCTCTCTCTCTCCTCCACGCGTGTGGACTCTCCTGGATGCTCTATGGGCCGATGTGGTAGTGTATGGGTTGATGTGTCAGCCAGATCAGGCCCCCGGTTGACAAGTAGGCTCAGTCCAACCTCAGTTGTGCATTGATGAACTCTCCATCAGTTGATTTCACTTGATTCCATGAGGAATTGCGCCCCCCCTGGGCTAGATGGCCTGCAAATTGTATAAATCCTGCTTGAGGCTCCCTCTTCCAAGCTAGTTAGAGCTGGAATGAAGGGCTTGCCATTGTAACTATGTACTGATTTTCATTTGTTGAAATAAAGAGAATATTTGGAGGCTCAATTGTGGAGTACCTTTCATGTGTGGATTGCCATTGTCTTGCTGCATTCGAGGTGAAACTGCTATTTTTCCAATTTTTTGCACTTAATTATTGTCTTCCTGAATGGTTTCTGAAATCATAATGATAGATCATTGTAAGTAAGCTTACTTACTTTCTATTTTCTACATATGTTTGAATGAGTTAATACCTGTATGTTAAATAAGGTTATTTGCATACTGTATCATCCCTTTCTCATATGTATCTTCAGATCTGATAGTTCTGTCTGCAGGAGTTGTGTTGTAGCTTACAGGTTTTCCATGGCTGGAAGATCCATGGTTCAGGTTTGATTCCATTGATTTCCAGCAGATATTGATAAGATCGTTCCCCTCGATGCTTCTCTACCAAGTTCCCTCAGCAGATCTGCTTCAACAACAAGCACCTTTCTTCACCTTTCTCTCCTTTAAAAAATATTAAACTTTCCTCAAACTTGTTACTTTAAAGGATTCTTATTAATCTGATCTATCTCATCAGGAAAAACACACATATATCTGATCAGTAATATCCCTCCTTTATGCTAGATCTTAGTTCTGTTTTGCTCATAAATTTCAAATTCAAGAGATCTAGCTAAAGGTACCTTAGTCTCGCAAGTATTTTAGTGAAAATTCATAGCTTGCTGTTAAGGTAGTTTCATTTGATTTTAAATAAGTGTAATATTCTGCAATATCAGTGCTTTTAATTTTCTGCACAAACAGCAGTCCAAGATCTCAAGGAAATCTTGCTTTCCTTGGTTCCTTTTTCGCCGATTTAGCTAGTTTAATTTCATTACTTTTTGAGATAAAGTAGGCTGACCCAAAGGCACTATTAAAGTGATTTTGGGCATTTTTTATTCTAACCTGCTCACTTTCCTTTATCAGGTCTGACAGAGAAGAATGGAAGCTGCTGTCCAAAGTGGTATTTGGAGCGCTCAAATCCCCCTAGGGGTCTCCCTTTTGTCACAAAAATTCTTAAATTTTTTGTATAACTGTAAAGATATTGGTTTCAGCCTATATAAGGACCAAGAAGAACTGATATATCAGTCCTCTAATATTGTAACCATTAATAAATAAATTTTCCTTTGGAATAGGCTCTTTTGAGCCCATTCCCCATCCCCCCTGGGGGGATTCGCATCGGTGCCATTTTCGTCGTTTTTCGGTTTATTTCCTTTTTACTAGAATTGATATGATTTGCAGGATAGTATATTTGATCTTGTTTTTAATTCCATATTCCATATCTTACTTTCAAAAGTAATCATAATACTTACCCCACGATTTCCCGAGTGGCCCGAAAGGGGAAAGAGATTCGTGGTAGGATTAATCAGAAAACCAGATTTGTGTAGTTGTTTTATTTGTTCTATCATTTGTTTATCAACAGCTTTAAAATTAACCCCTCCTCGATTCCCCGATTGAGATCCACTTGGATCGAAAGAGGTTCTTGGAGGCTTTTCTTTTAAACAAGAACACATCTCTTAAAAACTTATTAAAATTTACAAGACTCTAGTGTGTATGCTCTGCACTTGGCTGCGGTTCATCTGATCAGTCAAGATGTATCAAAAGCACTTGGGTGACTAGCATAATTAGGACTCACCTTCCCCAATTAACAAACCATCAGGTGAAAATCCAACACCTCGATCAAACCTTTACGGTGGTAAAATACCCAAAGGAAGCGGGAACCTACTAAAAAGTGATCTCGGGGCACCGATCTCTATCACACCCTAACAGGTGCGTTACGAACATAGCCCCAAAGACTCCATTTCAGCCCACATATTCCTTGCGGGTAGCCGTGTAGGTTTTGTTTTGGACATACTCCAAGTACTCTCAGGTATATCTGGAGTCCCCCTTTTAGCCTAATTTAATCAATTCATACTTCAATTTTAACTTAAAACATACCAAGATGCAATTGCAAAACATTTACTCCAAGCACATGCAAGCACATTGATCTCTTTGATTTGACTCCATTATTAAGGCACTGGTCATTTTTGCTTCATATATATATTGTTTATCAGCTTTGTGCTTTCGTGTGTAATTTTCAGATCTTGTCATCTTCAATTGTTTATAGTTAAAATATTCGAACTCCTAAGTAACTGATTCAGTTAAACATCACCACACTAAGTAATCATCCTTAGTAACTTAATAGGGTATACCCCCCTTGGCTCCGTTAGGAGTTGAGCCTAAACGGAGGAGTCAAGAACAAGGTGACAGCCTTGACTCGAGACTTTCCCCCAAGGACACACCGAGTGGCTTGAATATTTCTGCCACGTGATCCAAGTGTGTGAAAAGGCGGCAACAGTATCCTACCAGCCTTTGAAAAAAAGTTGGCAGGGAAAGAACTGGTTGTTGAAGTGGAGGTGATTGATGCCCCTTTGGATTATAACTTGTTGTTGGGGAGAAGTTGGACTTAATCTATTTGTGTAATCACCTTGACCATTCTTCCAGTGGTAGTGTTTCCGAACGAAGGGAACTTGGTTATTGTTGACCAACTTAGTTTCACTCAGAAGGGTTGTTTGGAGACTAATGAGTCCCCAATACCTTTGATCGATCAGACTAAACCAGATAATGAGAGCTTGGGGGTTGGAATGTATGCATATTTGATGGGAACATTTGATATTCCATCCCATATTAACTATTTAGGTTCTATGAGTGTAGGGAAGTCTATCGCGACGATTATCAATAGAACTGATCCTTGGGTCCTTCCTTCTTGTCATGAGCCTTAGGTGCCCTTATCTACAATGGAATGCTGATGTATTTGTAACTTCAGAAGATATTATGATTTATATTATCATTGTATGTTGTTTTACCCCCATTGGGGATGTGTGTTACCCCTTTACGAGATGTCTAAATTGTGTCTAGATATTGAGGTACAACCTCTGTTGTAAGTCGGGCCAATATTCCCCAGTGTAACATCATGTAATATGTAATTGTGGTCTCTCTAGGAGAAGTGAGCCCCATGTGAGATGAAATGTAGGATCAAGTCTTATATTTGGTCAGTTACTTGAAAGGGTATAAATAGGGAGGTTCTCTCCCTCATTTATACACACCTCATATACTCTCTAAGGCACATGAGAGAGAGATACAGTCATAAGAGGAGAGAAATATAGCTGTTGAACATTTATTATTACTACTTTTTATAATCTTACTATTTTGAATAATTTTGTGGGTTTCTATCCTTTATGGTTTCCAGGATGAAAAATATTTGTGTCTTGTGTATCTATTACATTTTATGCATTTTGTTTTACTTTTTATTATTTTAGATAAAGATCCTAGATTATCTAATCATATCTAAAGAAAATCTAACATGATATCAGAGCCTCTCTGAAAGAAGGCACTATGCAATTGCGGGAACTAGGTATTCCTAGTTGAAGTTGTTCTCTCCATAGATCATCAAGAAATGATGTCTAGGATAACTCACCTCACTAGGGCACATCTATTAGTGGTATCAGTTTCTAAATCAGAGAAGTTTCACTATACAGCCGAAATATAGCTACAATGGAAAGTAATGGAAATGAGGGTTTCATGCCTGAAAACCCTAGAAGACTGAATCTATTAATCCTAGAAATTTCTCTATAACGAGAGATTAGAGAAGGACCAGAAGCTGAAAATTTTTATATACCGAAGAGAAATTCATTTTGTACATTTTGTAAAAATATCAGCCTCATATTCTCTATACTTCAGGAGATATGGTTCCTCCAAATCGAGGTTCCATCCACCTCGAGAGATGAATACCACCTTGGGAATGAGAAATAATCAAAGATGAATAATAGTATGGTGATACTTTCAAATAAATAAAGAGGCCTTAGACACACTCCAGTTATGTGACATTGCTAAGAGACATCGTTGACGCAGATCCTTCAAGCTATGAAGAAGTAGCTAAGAAGAAAGGGAAGGAGAGAACCAGTTCAAAAAGAATGATGTCTAGGATGTAGTATCAAGACCTGAAGGGAAGTCCTCAGTGTCTTCCAAATGGATCTACAAGACCTAGCATGCAGTAGATGGAAATATCATGGGATACAAGGAAAGTTTCATAGCATGAGGCTTCTCACAGAAAGAAGGCATAGACTACGAAGAGACATTTGCAGCCACTAGGAGTTGAGACACATGAGAAGCAGAATGATGTGTGCAAATTAAAGAAGGCATTGTATGAGATCAGAAGGCACTCATGGGATAAAACATACATGATGATCTTGAAGATCAACTAGAGTGATGAATATCTTAACCTTTTCTACAAGGTTGAAGATGAAATCCTATAGAGGATGACAAGCTCACAAATGGGTGTGAGAAGAACTTTTCAAAAGGTTCAAGATAGAGGATCTTGGTATCCAGTGACCCTAGATGGATACATAGAATATTAGTAGCATAGGAATCTACTTGTCACTCCAGTACATAGTGTTTCAATACATAGAGTATGAAAGGCATAGGGAGAATGATGCTTCGGTTTAGAGGGAATGACTGCAGAAGATCCTGAGGTTTGACATGGTATGACAGGATGGATAGATTACTGATGGCTCTAGGATTTACTGAGAGTAAAGAAGATTCCAACCTTTGCTTCAAGTTTGAAGGTGGAAGAATAGTGATGCTAATGTTATATGATGATGACCTATTCCTCATAGTATAAGAGGAACTCATTAAAGATGCAAGAAGGAGACTTGCTGCCGATTTTGAGATGAAGGACTTGGGTATGATGCACTACTTTCTAGGCATGGAGGTGTGGTAGAGTGCAGATGGAATATCCCTTGGATAAGGAAATTATGTAGTGGAGATCCTGAATATGTTCAAGATGATGGACTATAATTCCATGGCCACACCTATGGAATCAAACCTGAATCTATTAAGTGATGCTTCATCAGAGACGGTTGATGCCATGATGTATCATGAGATGATTTGTTCAATGATGTTCCTGACGAATACAAGACTAGAAACATGCTTTCATGTGAACAACCTGAGCCATTTGCAAAGCATGATGTGAGGTACATGAAGGGTACAGTTGAGAATGGGCTCAAGTATGATACGAATCAGAAGACTAACTTGCATGGTTATGTTGATTCGGATTGGTAGTTCTACTGAGAAGAAGAGCACCTTGGGTTTCTTCTTCAGTATGAGATCCATAATGGGCTACTGGTTTGGTAGGATGTAGTCTTGCATGGCACTAAGTACAACTGAGAGAGGAGCAGTGAAGCTCTAGTATGTGATTCAGATCGAGATCTCTCGAAAGAGGGAGTGATGAGTTCTAGCATGGCCAATGAGACAGGTTGTCTGAGCATAAAATCCTGGTGAGGCTCGTAGGTTGCTTAGATGTAATCAGTCCTATAGGTTTTCCTCGGATGTAATCAGTCATGGTGAAGCTCACAGGTTATCCTTGGATGTAATCAGTACTGATGTGATTCTATGCTAGAAATGGCTAGAATGAAGTTTGAATACTTTCGAGAGAATGTTGGTGTACTTTATATTGAGGTTACTTCCAAGGGGAAGTGATGAGTTATGAATATGCAGATATACATATGCCTTTCCAACATGGTGGTAGGATGGGCCTCCCGTGGTTGTTGATGTAAGTGCTGAGAGCCTTTTCGACATGGTGGCAGGCTGGTCTTCCCATGGTCATTGATGTAAGTGTTGTGTTATGTGTATCTGGGTTGTGCTCCGTGTGACCATGAGATGATATGAAGATGATGAAGTAATAGTAGGGTACACGGGTGTTGCAAGGCATGTTATCAGTACTGGATGCTCCTTTAGGTTTTGCAGTGGCATATAATCAATCCTGGGATATCTTACAGGTTTTGCAAGAGCCATATAATAAGTCATGAGATGTACCTACTTGACGACTTGCTCGCAGAGATGATAAAGACTTGGTAGAGGGATAGGCCTATATCGAGCATGAAAAAGGGTTGGATCTATAGAGAAAGACCTTGCTGAGGGAAAGGACTACATCCAACATGAAAAAGGGCTGGCTTTGTAGAGAAAGACCTTGCAGAGGGAAATTTCTACAACCAGCATGAAAAAGGGCTGGTTCAATAGAGAAAGATATTGCAGAGGGAAAGGCCTACATCCAACATGAAAAAGGGTTGGATCTGTAGATGAAGACCTACATCTAGCATGAAAAAAGGCTGGCACTATAAACCTACATCCAACATGAAAAAGGGTTCTCTCTGTAGATAGAGATCTACATCCAGCATGAAAAAGGGCTGGTACTGTATACCTACATCCAACATGAAAAAGGGATGGCACTGTAGACTTACATCCAGCATGAAAAAGGGTTGGCTCTATCGATAAATACCTACATGGAGGCTAGGCCTACATATAGCATGAAAAAGGGTTGGAACCATAGAAAATTATGATGATAGATAGTATGGAATGATGATGAAATTATAATAAGATGATGGCAGTAGCTATGATGAAGAATCTATGACTCTGTGATGATGATGCGATGAAGAACTGACCAGATGTGTCGATGACTATGCAGAGAAAGAATACCTTCCTAGTTAAGAGGGAGTGTTGATGTATTTGTAACTTCAGGAGATATTCTGATGTATATTATCATTGTATTTTGTTGTACCCCCATTGGGGATGTGTATTACCCATTTACGGGATGTCTAAATTGTGTCTAGATCTTGAGGTACAACCTTAGTTGTAAATCGAGGCAATAGTCCTTGGTGTAACATATTGTAATATGTAAATGTGGTCTCTCTAGGAGAAGTGGGACCCATGTGAGATGACATGTAGGCTTGAGTCTTATATTTGGTCAGTGAATTGAAAGGGTATAAATATGGAGGTGTTCTCCCTCATTTATACGCACCTCATATACTCTATAAGGCATATGAGAGAGATATACAGTCACGGGAGGAGAGAAAGATAGCTACTGAACATTGCTTATTACTGCTTTTGATAATCTCACTATTATGAAGAAGTTTATGGGGTTTTCTCCTTTATGGTTTCCCCGATGAAAAATATTTGTGCCTTGTGTATCTTTTACATTTTATGCATTTTGTTTTACTTGTTATTATTTCAGATAAAGATCCTAGATAATCTAATCAAATCTTAAGAAAATCTAAAATGGAAGTATCTTATCAAGCTATTGTTAATACCACTGCTGATTCCATCGCGACTCCTTCTACTATCTCAGAGGAGTTAGATGAAGCTTATCTTCCTGCCTGGGCGAAAAAATATTTATATTCATATGATTTATTAGACATGGTTTTTCCTTTGGATGAATCCATTTTCAAAGCTATGAGTGGATGAGATAATATTTGTGAAGACCTTCACCATAAGTCCTACATTCTTCCAAAGCTGAGAACAATTGAGAACCAGGAGTTCCATATGAGACTAGAAGAGGGTGTTGATTCACCAATTAATCCTTTAACAAAGGAGGGAGTTTTTGTCGAGGGGTGGAAAACATCTCTACTACCATTCTAATAAACATCTCTGCAAACCCTAACATCGTTTAAAATGTACATATTGGTGCAAACTGCTCTCTGGAGGAGATTGCCATATATACTTCCTTGTTTAAGGAATTTCGTGATGTCTTTTCCTAGTCATATGAGGAGATTACAGACATAGATCCATCTATTGTAGAACACAAAATCCGCACTTACCACAATGCTAAACCTATTCGACAAAATCTTCGACCTGTAAATCTGTGAAAAGAAAAAACCGTTAAGGATGAGGTGGAGAAGTTACTAAAAGCATGGTTCATTTACCCAATTGGTCTTACGGAATGGGTATCCAATCCCATTCTTGTTGATAAAAATCAAGGAACCATATGTGTATGAACTAATTTCTGTGACCTAGATAAAGTGTGTCCCAAGGAAAACTACCCCATGCCCTTCATCAATCAAATAATTGATTCTTGTGAGGGTAGCGAAGTATTTTCGTTTATGGATGGTTCTTAGGTATAATCAGATTCAAATCAAGCCAGAAGACCAACATGTTGGAATATATTAAACCCACTCACAACTTAGGATAAAATAATTAATCATTATTTGATTAATTATTCACCCACTAGCTTAATTAGTTGGAATCCACTTGCACCTTAAATTCAATACATGCCATCTATATCCTAGGAATTATTTATTTCTGATTCTGGGTTGATCCAGAATTAGTATACAGGACTTTACAGCAGATTCTTCTTTTTCCCGCTTTTCTATGGATAAGATAAAAGCTAGTCAACTAGGAAACTGGGAGCTTTTGTTTCCAACCCATCCTCCATTAGTTTTTGTCCATTTTCTAGGATTAGCATGTTATTTCCATCTCCTTGACAACTCACTCATTCTTTTTCCAACTCGTGAGGTCCTTGATAGATTTAGCAAGTGCTTTATCCACCTATGGGGGTTTGCTATATTTTGGTAAGTCATCCTTTTTGAGATTTATGAGTTGTTTCCATACAATTAGACTTTCCTATGAGGGATGTACTATTTATGTACACTATTATTCATAATTATTCAATGGAAGGATACACACCAATATTCATCTCTTCATTCATGTGATTCAGTCTCTTTTCTTCTCTCTATTTTTCCCGTGTATGCTTGTGAGAATTCTTAGTAGCAAGATCTATTTCCTGTGCTTATTCTTAGCATCATTGCTCATATAATTGATCTATTATTTCTATATGGTATCAGAGCTACAATATTGATCAAGTTCTACAAAGTTGAGGAGCACTTCTAGTCTCCTATCCCTGTTTGAAGAAGAGCTTGTCTAGCTTACAAGATTTTCTCCTAGTTTGTTTTGCAGGTTGCAGAGAGTATATACTAGAGCATATCAAAAACTTCAATATGGATTCAAAAGTTCCTCTACTATCTCCTTTCAACTATGCTGATTGGAAGCCAAAGATGAGTGCATACTTGAAGAGGCAATGTCTCTTTGATGTCTCCATTGGTGCATTGAGTGAACCTGAGTCTTATGAAGAGAAGATTGATTGGATAAATAATTGTGATAGAGCTTATGGAATTATGTGTTTGGGAATGTCTCCAAATATATATAATCTCATAGATTCTTTTGAATTTCCATTTGAGCTTTGGAAAATTTTGGACAAAGCTTTTGGTTTGCAGGAAATTGAAGATGAAGTATGGAGCGAACCTAGCATCTCCTCTTGTTCTCTTTCTCAATATTTCTTGGCCTCTAAATTCTCTGATGAAGTTGATCATGATGAATAAGTTTCTCATACAGTTCATGTTGCTTCTTCCCTCTTTCATTCGAATGCTTCCTCCTTCAATGAAGAAGCAAATATTGAAGAGCCATCTTTTTCTGTGTCTCTTGAAGGTGATTTTTCTTCTCGTGATACTATTGATGAAAAAGAAGTAACATATGGAGATGCTTCTGATATTGATTATGATCCTATAACCCATTCATTGTTCTCTCAATATCCTATCTTATATTCTGAGATCTATGTGCCAGATTCTTTACACCTCTTGCATACCTCTCTCATTGATGGTGCGCAACCCAGTGACTTCCAGGATGTTTGATTAGCCACATCAAGCCTTCTTTGTGTCATACCACTTACCTTAATTGATATCATGTGCTTCATCATATCCTCCTTTATTCTTGGCATCAATACTCAGAGCCTTCTTGAATATTATGAACATCTCATTATTTCCTCCTTTCATACAGAGGATTCATTACCAGTGTATTCCCATGAGTCTATTGATATGCTTATATGTGATCCTTTGGATTCTGATTTAGAAGAATATTTTCAGTTTTATACACATATAATACCACCATCCATACCATCTACCATACCTCTGAATAATCCAAAGACTATACAAATCCCAATATCACCAGTTGATTCCTCATTGGTCTCTTATGCAGTGATATTTATCTTACATGGTTTGAAGTCTTTCCTATCTTTCATTGGCTAGTTATACATGTCCTTATTCATATTTGGACTGATATTAAACATGTTTGGATCTATTCTAAACACTTATTGTTCATATCTTAAGCCCATCCATCATTCAGATTTTTACACCTATCAGTTTTCCCTAGTTGCTCATAAATTTCCTAGTCTAGCCCTATATCCTCATGGAGCCATTGAACCCTTTGTCCTTGCTGTTCCATATGTTAATATTTCTGATATATCAGAGTTTTATCAGCCTCATATCAGATATATATAGGTGCTACATCAGATTGGAATATTGACATGTGATTCACATCACAATTTTGCAGCTATTAAGGGAATTGGGTGTGAAATAAATTGCCTTATTTTTTGTACTCTTTGGGAAGGAGTATGCATAGATATCTTTTCCATTTCAGATTATGTTTGCAGATCAGAGTTTGACAGCATAAAGAAGCATTCAGATAATGCTCCTACTTCATGAGTTGATGAGATACAAGGAGCCTCTCCTCTTCCTTCTTGCAGGTTCTACACTCCAGCGCATGATCATGGAGTTCATGATTTCTTCAACAAGTCCTTCATCCAGAAGCAGTTTAGTCAGATAATTAAAGTGAAGATGAAGATATGTTGAAGACATATTTCAAATTTTGTTCCTTGTCCTATCTTGAGGGAGTATTTTCCCCATGTGGTTTTGCCTCTTTCCTCACTTTTCTGGACATAATAATTGTTAAAGGGTGACCATACCCTTGTCGCTGGGACCTATATG
>LPNX010447118.1:40652-79325 GCA_001517045.1 Pseudotsuga menziesii | reverse complement strand
CATCTCTTCATTCATGTGATTCAGTCTCTTTTCTTCTCTCTATTTTTCCTGTGTATGCTTGTGAGAATTCTTAGTAGAAAGATCTATTTCCTGTGCTTATTATTAGAATAATTGCTCATAGCATTGATCTATTATTTATACATGGTATCAGAGCTACAAGTTTGATCAAGTTCTACAAAGTTGAGGAGCGCTTCCAGTCTCCTATCCCTCTTTGAAGAAGAGCTTGTCTAGCTTACAAGATTTTCTCCTAGTTTGTTTTGCAGGTTGCAGAGAGTATATACTAGAGCATATCAAAAAATTCAATATGGATTCAAAAGTTCCTCTACTATATCCTTTCAACTATGCTGATTGGAAGCCAAAGATGAGTGCATACTTGAAGAGGCAATGTCTCTTTGATGTCTCCATTGGTGCATTGAGTGAACCTGAGTCTTAGGAAGAGAAGATTAATTGGATAAATAATTGTGATAGAGCTTATGGAATTATGTGTTTGGGAATGCATCCAAATATATATCATCTCAAAGATTCTGCTGAATTTCCATTTGAGCTTTGGAAAATTTTGGACAAAGCTTTTGGTTTGCAGGAAATTGAAGATGAAGCATGGAGCGAACCTAGCATCTCCTCTTGTTCTCTTTATAAAGATTTCTTGGCCTCTAAATTCTCTGATTAAGTTGATCATGATAAATAATTTTCTCATAAAGTTCATGTTGCTTCTGCCCTCTTTCATTCGAATGCTTCCTCCTTCAATGAAGAAGCAAATATTGAAGAGCCATCTTTTTCTGTGTCTCTTGAAGGTGATTTTTCTTCTTGTGATACTATTGATAAAAAAGAAGTAACATATGGAGCTACTGCTGATATTGATTATGATCCTATAATCCATTCATTGTTCTCTCAATCTCCTATCTTAGATTCTGAGATCTATGTGCCAGATTCTTTACACCTTTTGCATACCTCTCCCATTGATGGTGCACAACCTGATCATCAGTGACACCTTGTATCGACAAGGGGTAGATTTGATTTTGTGTCACTTCCTCACCCACAAGTAGGTTGAGCGTGTTCTAAGTGATTCCCATAGAAGAGCATGTGTGTAACATCCCCGACCCTCCAACCGATGAAGAGGATGCTACCATGCCAGTAACCATCTGGGCATCTAGCCCCATGAACATGTACATACATATAAAGTGAAATAAAATGCTTGGAAGTAAATACATGCAGAGATGCATAATTGTTTAACACATAGAGGAAGCAAAACCATATATTCCAGCATTCAACATGTTCATCATAAATCATTAACAGTAAATATGATTACAGAAATGGAATAGTCAAGAATACTTATCTTATGAGTAATTCATCCTGCAACCAGCTACATCGCTGCAACATTCCACCCAACCATAGGCTAGTGTGCTCATCAATCTCTTAGCAACATTGCCACCCCTAAGCTGGGCATGATTCCCCAAGGTATAAGGGACTAAGCATGCTTACACATAGCCAAGGATACATAAATCAGCCAATCCAACACAGTAGGGTTTATCAGGCCATCAAGGAGCTAGGAAAAGCTGAATGCTAAGCTAGTGAGCTCATTGAAGAGATAAGGGCTCCTACATTATAACTAGCCTGACTTCTAGGACACCTACACACACCCAACACTAAGAAATCAGTCCCTTCTCTGCTACAAAGTCTCTCAGGCCCTGACCTCCCTTCCAGTGCTATTCAGGGGTTGTGGAGAAGAAAGCCAACCCTCTAGCTCTGTCTGTGTGGTTCCCCAAACACCCCAAGTTTATCAAGCAAACCAAGCCTTCATCCCACTCCAACACAGTCCGAAGTCCAACCACTGCATACATGCAATCAGACAAGCGATTCACAGCTTGGACAGGGAAAATCGATCCTTGAGTCATTCTTGGCCCTATCATGGCCAAAACGACTCCATAATAACCACAACAAACCAAAATGTAATGAACCCACAGCAACGAACAACATGGATAAAGCAACAGCCTTGGTCTCAGCAATGAAACAACGGGAAAATTACACAGCCTGGAAATGGAAGAAGAAAATCCGACGTTCGACCTGGACAGGGGAACATACACCCCGAGCCACGATAATGGTAGGAAAAATACATACGCATAGTCCAGAATGCCAAATGGTTCATACACAGGAAAACTCATGGATGATAAAAGAATGGTTTCTCTAGCTCCCTGCGTGAGGATGGGCAAAAAAATGAAGAATCGGGGTCGTGGGAGAGTGGAGAGTGGAAAAAAATGTTGCTTCACTGCCCACGCGACGTGAAGATGAAGAGTCTGCTGGTGGAGTGGGCACATGGGAAAGGACTAACAGTCCTGCCACACCCACCACTACCCAGCAATAACTACCCCAACTAACATCAGGGATTTAATGTGGTAGTTGGATGATAAGACAAGGAAAGGTGAGCAAGAAAAAAAGGGTGGGTAACAACCAAAAGGGTTCAAGAGCTAACACATGGATTTTCCCCCATAGGCTCAAGGTTTAATAATTCCCCCTCCCTTATCCTTAGGAAAATCATGCCCTTTTCATTATCATTGCACCATCGTAGCTGGTTGTAGGTTCATTTTATTTAAAGTGCATATTTACATGATGCCAAAACTATAAGGTTCCAGATAGCACGATATACCATCGGCAACGATTCCAATCGACGAAACATAACACGACCAAATCAATGGTGGGGATTTTTCCTTTAGCTCCACACCATGATTAATTACAATATATACATCATTTATCTAGTTTAGCAACGACCCAAAACTTTTTACGTGTCAGTTATTTCTAGCCCATGATCTTCAAAGATTGTGTGGAAGTTGTGAAGCATTGTCACACATGTCATCTCTATACCAGAAAAATGCAGTGGCATCCCACTCCGTTGTTTCCCATCATCGCAGTAGGACCCTTCACTAAGTGGGGGGTAGATTACATGATGTGCAACCCAGTTTTTGTTGGGGGACACAAATCCATCATTGTCGCTATAGAATACTTCGTAAAGTGGGAAGAGGCAATTCCTACCTTTAAATAAAATGGTGAAACAACATCTTACTTCGTATTTAACAAAAATTTCATTGCTCATTTAGGTATACCAAAGAAGATTGTCACTAACCATGGAATTCATTTTCAGAGTAGTATGATGATCAAGCTGACTACTATGCTAAGGTTTAGGAAATAACATTCATATTTATTCTACCCTCTAGAAAATGGACAAGTAGAGGCAGCTAACAAAACCTTGAAAACCATTCTAAAGCGTACTATTAACACAAGCCGGTCAAATTGGCATGTCATGCTATATCCTGCACTTTGGGAATACCAAACTAATGTCAATACTGCTACCATTTTTTTGCCTTCCATCTCATTCATGGGGTGGAAGCAATCACACCAGTTGAATTTTAGACTCCATCTCTTAATATAGCTATTCATGTGCTTCCTGACACTATGGAACTGGAAGAACGTTTTCTTCACCTAGAAAATCTGGATGAACATCGTTGAGATGTGTTGACTACAAACGAGGCTCACAAGAATAGGGTAAAGAACCAATATGAAAAAGTAGTTAAGTCGAGAGTTTTCTCTGAAGGGGGACTTGTTTTTCTCTGGGATGAAGACAAGGAACCCCTCAGGGCAGGAAAATTCAAGTCTATGTGGTTAGGTCCCTATGTCGTGTCAAAGGTTTTGAAAAATGGAGCATATGAATTAACCGATTATGATGGAAATAAGTTGCCAGAGCTCGGGAATGGGCTCTACCTAAAGAAGTAATACTCTTATGCATGGTGCTCGTATTTTTATTGTATGTTTTTTTATGTACAATAGTTTAGTTAGATGGTTAGTGTTTCTTATATAGTCTGTTGATTGTTTCAGATGTCAGCCGAGTGGTTCATAGGCTTTGCTGATGGCATGAGTTTCCATACTTGTAACCTAGCTTTAGCTACTTAGGTTATCTATTCACCCTCAGGACAATTGGTTGCCTCTGGTGGTGCTTACTTAGGTCTTGCTACTAATAACGTGGTTGAGTACACAAAATTTATTGAGTTGTTATGGGATGCTACACTACATGGAATTACCCGTCTAGAGGTCAGACTTGAATTTCAACTCATGGTTTCCCAACTCAATGGTGATTATCAGGTGTGAAACCCTACTTTGCTACATCAGTTTTTGTGTGTAATATTACTTGAAAGAAACTTTGAATATATTTCATTTAATCACATTTCAAGAAATGAAAATACAATTACTGATGCTTATGTGAATTACATATTAGACTGACACTTAACACACACTTTGTAAAATAAATATAACAGATACATTTGGAACACATGCAAATAACCAGAAACATATATGTATATGTGTGTGTGTGTGTAAAAATATGTCCATATATATAGCGAGTTTCGATCCAAATATCCTGTCACTAGTGTATAAATATACAAAAAATAGTATCATAATCCATATATATATGCCTAAATACTAAGCCTGCTCCTCAGCCTACTCGGTTGCGGTTGCCTCTATAATCTCCCTATAGTGAAGTACGGCCCTAGATACCCTTCGAAGAAGGTGCATCCAGATAGACAAAACCCCTACAACATATTCATGCATGATCATAGGGATCTGATCCATGTGCAGGGTAGGGACATCCTGGCTAAGCCTAGACAGCTTCCCCTCAATGACTCGTAGTAAGTTGTTATCCCCACCTTGTGTAGGCCGCACGAATATCTCGAGATTCCCATTGGGGCACGCTGGTCCAACATATGCATCAAACATAATCAAGGGTCAAAAATCTTATACATATCTATATATATTTATGAACAAAAATCATAAAAAATCAAATAACATAAAAAGATAAAAACATAGCGATCTCTCCCCATGCCTCCCCTGGAGGGAGGACAAGCTCATTGTCTCCTCGGATGTCTAATCTGACATAAGGTAATTTATCAATACCAGGCACTTGCCTTTCCCACCAAAGATAGAAATCATATTGATAACCGCTTTGGACCCCGACTCCGACACCTTGACAGAGAAATATGTCTCCCCTTCTAGTAATTCTAGGCTGGTGGGGGGAGAGCAGTGGCAATGGTATTACAAGACTGGGAGCACGAAATCTCTTGAAGAAGAATGATACTAAGATGATAGCATAACCAAATTTCTTGCTTCATCCCCTTTTGCAATCAGAGAATTTTTTTTCATTATCGGGATCATACTCGAACACCAATCAAATAGAATCCCTTGCATACATTCCACTGCAAATTGCATATGAGTCCGAGTGGCCACGTTTAATGAAGAAGAACCAACAATACTTGTTACCATGCTTACCATTGCTTGTAAAGGAAATCTAGTTATTGATGATATTGGGACGCATGTCCCCTTTTTCTGTGTACCTGGTGGGAAGAAAGTATCAATGTAATCTTGCACACTCATAGGGTCACCAACCCTATGAGTTCCCTCAAGATTTATCGGAATGCCTCTGTGAGAAAGCCTTGTTATGAAATAATTTTTTTCTACTGTAAGTTCCAATGTCTCTCCCTTTATATCAAATAGACCAAGGTCATGGTCCCAATATCCTATAAGAGTCTCCAATAGATGGATGTTGGCTCTCATGTTGGATGTACAGTAGAATTTTAGCAAGCCACATTGTTGCAATGCTTGCAAAGTTGGGGCATCCCGCATTGCCTCTCAATCCATATATTCATGTCCTCTCTCTCTACACTCCATAACCATTTTTTACTTGTCCAATGACCATATCCAATCATTAGAACCCATCAAATTTCTTTTGGTTTGGTGCATTTTTTAATTTTTTGAGGTCGTGCAACATACGCGGGCTGCAGTACAACAACTCATGGATCAAACACATATACATGACTGCTATGAAGGAGACGTACATATGTTGCATAAGCTTTTAGGGAATGCACAAAAACATAAATTTTTCCACTAAAATTAAAAATTGAAGGGATAAAGAGAAGGAGAAATGAGAGATAACCAACCTGCAACTCGTGGAATCATATTTGGTCCAAGTGAAGTCTGGAGGTAAAACTTGCCAAATTTAGTAATTTTCCAAATGGTATGTCTATTTTGGGTTTTTTGAACTATTTATAACAAAAATTTCAAATTTTTGACACATTGTCTATAGTTTAAAATCTGTTTTTAATGTATGGACTAATACCATAGTTTTTGCTAGCTGCAGCAGGTTCAAGATCATTAAAAAGTTGTTTTCCATCACATATAGGGTAGGATTTGTATTCATAGCTGACTTTGCACTTATACCTTATCCGTCATTAAACCCTAGGATTCTTAATGTAAAAAATTGTTCAACTAGCTCTACATGGACTAAACCACATACAAACATCTTTTTCCTACCTTTTTTCCCTCATTTTTGACCTCCACAACTATGGTTTAACCTTATTCTCTCTCAAAAGGATCAAAAATATCAAAAAGGGCCTAAAAAACCCATAAAAAGTGCTAAAAAGCTCACAAGAAAGATAAAAACATCACAAAGGGGCTAAAAAACCCCAAAAGATAAAAAACATAAAAAGGGGCTAAAAACCCCCAAAAGATAAAAAACATAAAAAGGGGCTTAAAACCCTAAATAGGGCTCAAAACCCTAATTAGGGTCCAAATCCCTAAAAGAGATAAAAAGACAAGAAAAAACTATAAAATAGTGTGGAGGTCTCCATCACAAGATTTACTTATTCCTTTTATTCATTATTATATTTCAGTGAGTGAGTTGAGAAGCCATCACTCTCAAAATACTCACATAATTTGCCAATCATTCCATTGCCCCACCTCCTCCCATACTATATGTTGAGGAACCCTCCATACTAACAAACCTGTGGAGAGGCGGTATCATTCCAAGTTAGGGCACTATGGCCCACTTTCAAGGAAAACAAAAGGTATACCAATCTCGTTTTTGTTTATTTAGTCTAGTAGTTTTTTCTTATTGTTTACTGTGTTACTAATATTTTATTTGTAGCTAGCTCTATTCCATTGAACTCTACCCTTTTGTCCCTTTGATGGAAGGGTGGTGCTTTTGCACGTAGCTAGGGTGAAAACCCAGCTACAATTTTGGTGACCATACCCATTGATCCCATTGGATCCCTTGTTTCGCAGATATTTTTGTTATTTTTCTCCATATCCATTCTTGATCGAACCCCCACGAGGCCAATCTGAGTCTGTACGACACTAGTGTCTATCCCTGTCGGCCCCTTCTAGCTTACTTTTTAAAAAATTTCCAATTCCGGCCCCAGTCGCCGCTTTCGGGTTCAAACCCACAACCCAGTCGCTACTTTCGGGCCGAAACCCACGACCCAAGTCATGACTTTAGCACTAAAAGGCATGAATTTCCTCCCAGGGAACAGTTTCAGCTATTTTGTGTAACAGAAGCGACCCAGCCACTACTGTGTGGCCTATTTGTGTGACCCAGTCACTGTTGTCCAACAGTTAGAAGAGACCTATCTGTTTCTGAGCCATTTTACTTCTATTTTGTCTATCTGAGTGGCTCAGTCACTGTTGTCTGAACTATTACATGAGAACTATCTGTTTCTGAATTATTTTTTGCAATTTAAAATTATGTATTTCATTATTAAAGATGGAAATTAACATTCTTATTTAGCCCCTCCTCTACTCAGTCATCACCTTCCGGGGTCTTCTGAGATATGATGGGGGGTTGAGTAATCTTAGTAATAGGAATCCATTTTTGTTATTGTTCTCTTCCATTTCAAACAAGTGACCTTGGAAACTACAGGGAGTGGAGATCGTTGGGGGTTTCACAGCGTTCACATCCTCCTTGTTGAGCACCAAGCACTTGGGGTTTGACATGCAGATCTATGGATGGACTTGTTTCCACTTTGATGAGAGCCCAGCAGTCCCTCTTGTATTTAAAGGATGCAAAGTTGGGATAGTTACACTACTGGTTTGAAAAAAATTACAGTTTGTCTTGCACTTTGTTTTGATTTATTTTTACCTTTCAAAGTTGTTTTGGTTCAAGCCCTTTGCTTGTTCCTTCCAGAGAAACCAGTGTTATTTTCTTATTGTATAATTGAAAGTAAAAGTAACAATTTCATACACAAGTGCACATACTCACACCAAATAATCAAACAAAACTCGGTTCATGACCCCAAGCAAAACCATAAAAGTAACCAACTTACTTAATAATCTTTCAATTTGGGACATAAGTCTCAACCGCAACAACTGTGGGAAGTACTTGGGATTTTCCCTAAAAATAATTGTAAGGAGTACCACTAGAACCCCAAAGTAGCTGGCCAATAATAGGAATTGCTAAGAAAAATGGGAAACGACCCCTTCCGATTAATTGGATACACCCTTGTGAGGAAAAATACAAAGCGCTATTTTACGGCAGCCTTGATGGTCGAGTGACTACCTGTGAACCAATAGGAAGCCGATTTAAAATGGGGTCCAAAAATTCATTACCAGTTACTACCATAAGCCACCATTGATCCACCACGTTCCTCCTCATGACTTAGGGGCCACCCCCCTCATTTTGGGTCTTTATACCATCACCGTTGAGGCCCTCCTCGATAACCTTCGCCACTTTCAGAAGGCCACACGACCTCTGATTTTGACTCAGATTCCTATCAATTCGATCCGAATATGTTCACTGCACCTTCTATCCCCATGGCTATCACAAATCCTGATTCATTCTTTGGAGGGGTGAGTGGCAGTTGACCCATGTTCCTGCCGCACATCATTACTAATATCCCTTCCAATGGTCCCAACACCATTATGCTTGCTATTGTAGGTACGCTACCCATTAGTGGTGGCCCCACTCTAGCTTCTACAATTACAACTACACCACTGTATATACCTAGGGGCAGTGGCCCTTCCAAGATCATCCCAACTATCCCCACTATGGGAATTCAACCTCATGTGCCCCCAACCATACATGGAAATCATACTTCTGCAAACCCCAGTGCCACTGTCGATCCCTCCCGAGTGTCCTGATCCAACCTTGGGTCCAACCTACCATTCATGGATCATTTTAACTTGTTGGATTTGGCTCAGTTAACAAATGACCCAATCAGTCATCAACCCCATTGGCCTCCCATGCCAACCAAACTTCCTTCAGACATTCCAAAGTTTCAGGGAAAGGCGGGAGAATGCCCCCAAAACCATATCTTGTCATTTCATTTAGGGTGCTTGTCAAACAACATTGTAGATGACTCGATTAGACTAAGATTATTCCAACTCACACTCACAGGTGCTACAAAAAAATGGTATATCAAACTAACTCAAGCCTCTTGCCTTGATTTCACTTCGCTATCCTTCATTTTCCTCCAATACTTCCAACTCCCTGTCTGATATGATGAAGGCATGGAGATCTTGTTATCTTTCCGTCAGAATACTGCTATGCACATCATCGACCACATCCATGAGTGGCGGTGACAGCGTAGCCTATGTAAGATCCATCTTGATGATAGGATCTTCCTTGATTTGTTCTTGAAGACCTTGCTACCTCCCATAGCCAAGGACATATCCTCTGAATGCCCCCAATCTGAGGAAGAGGTTATTTTAAAGACCCAACAATTCAATTTAATCTATGCCCGATTTGGATACCTGTACACCATCATACCAAATGCTCCACATGTCAGCACCTCTCACTGTTATGCGATGGGGGAATCCCATGATGCATATGGTGTCATCGGTTCTGTCTCCCAACACCCACAATAATATGCATCACCTGCTATGATGCCACCGCACCCAAGAAACACCCCTAGTGTTGCACAACCAAACCAGATACCCGATTACTCAAGAATGATGGCTCAGTTAGGAGCCACATACTCTTATGCACAGCCCACGCCAAATCAACATTCTCATGCACAAATTTGGACGACAAAATCATATTCGGGCCCAATGACTATATTTGTATCCCCTCTAGCTCCTCTAGCCTATTATGCGCCACCTATGCAAGCCACTTCGGACCCTGCCCCATCTCCTCTAAATTCCATGGGACAAGCTTTTACTCAGCATAATATTCCCAATCATTTGTTACTGACTAATCATCTATGTAAATTATGCAACGTCTATGGTCACTACACTCATGAATTCCCTCATATGGACCATGTCAAACAGTTTCTCAAAAACAAAGCTCAATGGGATAGTAATGTGGTAGCACAGGCTCAACCCAACCCATCACCACCAGGCCCTCCTCCTATGGTGCTCCAAAACCCATTACCACTTCAAGGATTGGTTGCAACTACACCCTTTCCCCCACCTACTCTTGCAACACCCTCTGTGTCTCCACCTACTGAAACTGGTATCCATCACCTAATGACACTGTCAATAGAATAGGTGGACCTACAGACCAAGCGCAACCAATATGGGTCCACCACGAAGACTGCTGACCCATCAACGGAATCAACTTCCAACACTTCCAGCATGCCCCTCCACCTACCTACACCCCCCATGGATGGGGTGGCTAGAGATCCATGGTTCCCTATACGATGTATTGCCAGCAATGAAAATGCTCGAGCTATGTTAAATTATAGCATAATTGATGGCTTGGCCCAATCACCTACGACCATGTCCACTCTAGAAGTGCTCAAAACGTGGCTAACACAACGGAAAGCGTTGTTGTCCGCACTAGGTTCTGTGGATGTCATTAATTTCAGATTAATCGCATTTGATATGGATCACGATGAACCAAGAATGCCATCCACCTTCACCTTCTAGATTCCTATCTCAATTTTGAATTTGGGTGTCCATCGATGCATTATCAATGAAGAGGCATCCACCTATGTGATGTCAACTTTTTCCTAGAAAAAACTCGGGTCCCCCACCCTCCAACCATCCACTACTTCCCTTCGTGCCTATGATTTTCACTCTACAAAGGCCTAGGGAATTCTCTCGAATGTTCCTATTTCCTTAGCCAGTAAAACAATTTTGATCGACATAGAATTTGTGAACGCCCAAATTGATTACAACCTCCTTCTTAGACGTAGTTACATGTATGCCATGAGAGCGGTGGCATCCACCGTATTTCATCCCATGATGTTCCCCCATGATGGTAAGATAGTGACGGTTGACCAATTGACTTACTGTGATCCCCGAGGGCTGACCACACCCGACCATGTCATCCCAACCATCGATACTACGATTGACAGCGTAGCCATCCCTTCCTTATCTACAGTAGGCTCGGGATTGTTTTTCGACACACCTATGATGACCACTTTCCCGTATTTATCTCCTCCACTAGAGTTGACTTACATAGTAGATTTGTGTGTCCTCTCATCTAGTACCATTCCTCCCACACAACAAAAGAAATTGCAACCCTAGACGCAATCACCAGGGAATTATTGGGGCTTGTTCCCAATCCATACGATTCCCTTCATTTTCCCACCGTCTAGCATCGTAAGTAAGCCTATCATGGCTAATTTGAATTTACCTAATTTTACGTTGGGGATTCCTGTTAACCAAAAAATTTACCACTCAGCTCTCCATGGCCTACACCACCCAAGGACACCACTTCACGACCCTCCATCAGATCTCCACACCCTAAAAATAGCCAAAGGATGAAGAAAACGGCTTAAAAACCCCAAAAAGGTCCCTAAATACTCTCCTAAGAGCTAAAACCCCCAAAAAGGGGCTAAAACCCTAAAAGGAGCTAAAATTAGGGTCGAAGGGGCTAAAAGCCTAAAAAGGGGGCTAAATCCCGAACCAAGGGCTTAAAACCCTAAAACCCCAAAAAAGATATAAAAAGAGGGTGGGGGGTCACTCTCAAAACACTTCTCCCTTGCATACTGTTATGCTGCCCATGGATGCCTTGAGACACATTTTCCTCTCAAGCCACCCAAATTCCCTCTCCTCCATTTCCATTGAGCCATATCTCCCCCCATCCAAGAGAGGTTCTTCAACAAGCTAGGGCATGGTGGCCCATTTCCACCAGAGAAGGTGTAGCTTATCATTCTTGTTTTGTTTCTTTGCTTTCTAACCCATGCTTCATTTGTATGTTTATGTTTAGAATTGTTTTGCAGGTATTTAGGTTTATTATTGTTTAGAATTTGTTTGCATGTCTTTGGAAGCAGAACCCTAACTTGTGTTTGCAGAGGGGTTCACCATTGTTTCCATCATTTCTCCATTTTCTTCTTTCTGTTCTTAGTTTAGTTTCTGTCTCTTTACATTCCATTTTTATTTTCAGCATTTACCACTATTAGGAACCTACCCTTCTGTCCTATAGATAGAAGGGAGCCATTCTTGCCCCTATAGCAAGGAGAAATCCCTGCTATAGAATTGGCGACCATATGAGGTCGATCCCACAGGATCCCCGGGCCAAATTTTTTAAAATTTCAAGTTTTTCAACTTTTCCCTAGTTTTTCAAATTTCATGTTAAATCCACTTTAAATCCAGTTTATTTTCAGTTATCAATACTGTCGAAGCCTCTGCTAGGCAAAATCGAGTTAGTTTGGCCACAATACAAGCTACTGTCGATCAGATCTGACTTTGGATCTCAAAAAACCCCAAATCCAGGGCAGGTCACTCTTATCTGGCCTGAAAGTGAGGTGAGGGTGCACTTAATGGCCAAACAGGCATGCCCAAGGTGCACTTAATCCCCTGATAAGTATGAATTCACTCAAAAACATAGTCTGCGACTATTTCTGCATTTTGTGCGACCCCCTTGCCTGTTTTTGAAAAAATCTTGCGCCCCCTCACCAGATTTGATCAGAAATGTGCGGTCTATCAAACAGAAATTCAATTTTAGTTTAATAGAGGTTAAATTTTAGTTTCATAGGGATTGTCAGTGCGGCTCAGCTGCCTTTGTCCAGCACTACAAGTCAATTTCAGTTTTTATTTCAATTTCATGCAATTTCTTTTACAAACAATGTGTAAATTCCAAGTAAATCTTAATGGCTTAATCCATTAGAGGAATTTTCGGGTCTAAAATGGGCCTCCTAAGGAAAATAATAAAATAATAGTTAAAATAATAAAATAATAGTTAACATAATAAAATAATATTGATTAATTTTGGAGGAAGAAAGAAAAAAACTACTTTTTGTGTTCGTATTTTCGACATATCTCCCTGTGTTTTTCCTCAAATTTCGATCAAGAGAGCTCGTTGGATGTGGAATTTGATTCCGCATCCAACGAGTACCCATACTGCATACTTTTGACGCCCCCCCCTACCCCAAAAACAAGAAATACCTGAAAAAACGTGATGATGACATCATCATCATGTTTTTTCAGGTATTTCTTGTTTTTGGGGTAGCGGGGTCCGTCAAAAGTATGCAGTGTGGGTACTCATTAGATGTGGAATCAAATTTCGCATCCAACGAGCTCTCTTGATCGAAATTTGAGTAAAAACACAATGAGATATGTCGAAAATACGAACAAAAAAAGTAGTTTTTTTTAATGACAAATATGTCAATTCAACCATTATGGTTGACTTATTTTATTGAAATTCTATTGGTTCTGGAATTCCAACTCACAAAAACTTATTTTGGCACGTTTTCTTATAAGGCCCATTTTAGACCCCAAATTTCCTCTAATGCAAATGAATGTAGCTCAACTAAAATCAACCTAAAACTAATTGTCTTGCTTACCCTTCCTCCTCTACCTAGTCATCACCCTCTGGAGTATTCTGTGATATGACGAAGGGAAAACTCGTATAGATCTAGGCACTCCACTAATATTGTTCTAAACCATTAAAACCGGATGACCTAGAAGGTAGAGGGGGTAGAGAAGGAGGGATTCTCACAGCGCTAAGAGTCCTCCCTATTGACCAACCTTGCATCTAGGAGGTGACTTATGGATCTATGGATGGGATTAGTCCCACTGTGTTGAGAGCCCAGCACCTTCTCTTGGTTGAAGAGGAATATCAGTGTGAGGTAGTCATCTAGTTAGGCCATCAAACATTCAGGGTTAATAACTGTATTTGTTCACAATTTCTGATTATTCAATGCTTGCATACACAACCACAATATGATGAATTCATAAACCATTTTGCAGCAACCAAATACCAGAAAAAACAAACAAACAAATACACCATACCAAGTAATTGACCCAACTCAGTTCATGACGTTGAGTGAGCCTTAAAATTTACCAATTTACACTAAGTACAACCAATCTATGATCTTTGAGGAGATAAGTCCCTGACTGCTTCAACTGTGGGAAGTACTTGGGCTCTACCCAGAAACTCATTATGAGGAGTACCACAGGAACCCCAAAGAAGCTAGCTACTGAGAGGAATTTCCAAGCAAAATAGGGAACGACCCCTTCCGACTGAGTAGAAACACTTGTGAGGAAAAATCCAAGCACTGTCTTCTGGCAGTCTTGGTGGCCAAGTGACCACCTATTGCTAATAGGAAGCCACTGAAACTGGGGTCCAAACATCATTCCCATCAGTTTGATAAACATCTAACACAATTGAAACCTCACTCCTAAGAGGTGAACCACTATAATTTGAAACACTCAATTGACACCGTCGAAACCGTTCTTAGCGATCTCCCACACCATCAGAAGGCCACACAACCTCTAATTCAGATTTAGATCCATATCGGTTTGAACCAGAGCTCAATACTGCACCATCAAGCCCCATGGCTGGTGCCAACCCAGATCCATTTTTCGGAATCTCCATAGCAAGTGGACCCATGTCCACACCACATCCTATCACCAATGACCCTGTAGGTGGCCCAAGCACAGTCATGCAAACTGTCATCAGTCAGCTTCCACCACCTATAGTGACCAGCCAAGCTAGCCCATGTTCAGGTACATAGGGTACTCCCAAAATACCGAACACCTTCAGCAACCACTTCACACAAATAGATCACATATCAACACACCGATGTTTGTCACGTGGTTAAAACCCTCGAGAGGGAAACAGTCCACAGCCCCAGCCAAATAGCTACTTGGAGAAATTTATTATGCAAAAGAAATAAAGTTACATATGAGCTTCTCACAATCGATCAAGTAGCCAAGGACCCTCTATGCTCTTTAAATAGAGATCATAGACCAATCAGGTGTTAAGCCATGGATCAATGTAAGGTATGATCTAAGAGAAGTTGAACCGTCATATCACTCTATGTCTAGAACATATCGTGACCGTCGGATTAGAACATTTACAAATGCGTACTATTGCATACTAAAGAAACACACTTTTTCCTAATGGATATATTACACAAGTTGATCTTAACTAACTCCTAAGTGTCTAAATATCCTAACATCCCCCTTTAAGAACAACTTGGGATAGGATTGAAGGATTTACAAAAGTGACACTATTAGGAGAAGTAAGGAGGCATTAGATCCTATCCACCCTTAAGGACACATTCCTGAACTCCTAACATAGACTAAAGTTTAGAAAACTTTGCTTCTGTAAGAGACTTGGTGAAGATGTCTACAACTTGATCATCTGTAGGGAAATAGAAAACTTCAATAACACTATCATGAACAAGATTTCTGATGAAGTGCATGTGTAGCTCAATGTGTTTTCTGCGCTGATGTAGAACTAGATCTTTGGCAAGCTTGATGGCACTTTTATTGTCGCACCAAAGTGGAGTAGGATGCTGCTGCTCTAATCCAAACTCTGAAAGGATCTGTCGAAGCCATAAAGCTTTTTGACTGGCATTAACTACGGCTCGATATTCTGCTTCTACTGAAGAAAGAGAAAGTGCTTGTTGTTTCTTACAAGCCCAAGTGATAGGTCCAGATCCCAAACTGAAAACATAACCTACAATAGACTTCCAATCATCAGGATCGCTAGCCCAATCAGAATCAGTGAAACCAACCAACAAAGGTTTACCCCTTGTACTATAATGAATCCCAAACTGAATTGTACCTCGAATATATCGAAGTATTCTTTTTGCTGCTTTCCAGTGACTTTCATGAGGAGTTTGCATATAACGGGCAACACGACCAATGGCAAAGGAAAGGTCAGGATGGGAATGAGTCAAGTATAAAATACTACCAACAAGTTGACAATACAAGGTGGCATCTACTTCAGGGGAAGTACAAGTGGCAGAAAGTTTGACTCCAGACTGGAAGGGAGAAGGGGCTGGTTTACAATATTCCACGCGGAAGAGACGAAGAAGGTCATAAGCATACTTAGACTAGGAAAGAAAGATTCCTTCTTTGGTTTGCAAGACTTGGACACCAAGAAAATAATGCAAATGTCCTAAGTCTGACATTTCAAAATTTTGCTTAAGACTAGATTTCAGATGGGTTATAAGTTTAGGGTCACTACCAGTAAGGATAAGATCATCAACATAAAGAACAAGTATGATGAGATGGTTTCCTACTTTCTTGGTATAGACATTGGGGTCAGAATGGCATCTAGAAAAACCAGTGTGAAGGAGAAAGCTATCCATTTTGGCATACCAAGCTCTAGGAGCTTGCTTAAGGCCATATAAGGATTTCTTAAGGAGACAAACAAGGCTAGAGTTATCCTGAACATATCCAGGAGGTTGTTCCATGTAAATTTCCTCATGTAAATCACCATGTAAGAAGGCAGACTTGACATCCATTTGATGGACTTCCTAGTTATGTAAGGCTGCAAGGGAAAGACCAAGGCAAATGGAGTTCATTTTTTCTACAGGGGCAAAGGTTTCATTGTAGTCAATCCCTTCAACTTGGGAAAAACCTTTGGCAACTAACCTTGCCTTAAGTCTTTCAACACTTCCATTTGATGCATACTTAGTTCTGTAGACCCATTTACATCCGACAAGTTTTCTTCCTTTTGGAATAGGAACAAGATCCTAAGTATCGTTCACCAATAAGGAACGATATTCTTCATCCATAGCTGCATCCCAATCTGGATTTCCTGAAGCTTCTGCAAAATTTTCTTGATCATGATTCTCAGAAACTTGAGCCAGAAGAGAAGAGGCTCACTGAAACTGAGAATGTGTTCGTCGTTGATCTCTCGGATCACCGGTAAGATCACCAGTTGCTTCACATGTTGAATGGACCCATCGAGGAAGTATTGGTGTTGGTGCAATTGGAGGAACATGAGCAGGCGGAGGTGTATTTTCATTCTCATTGTCATCATAAAAAACTGGAGTTGAAAACCTGTCAAGGAAGCTGGAATAAGAAGAAGAAGAAGGCACAATCACTGAATCAGGCTTGCAAGCCAAGGATGGCACACCCGCCAAGTTAGGCTCGCAGGCCAAGAGATTTTCATCAAATTTAACATCTCTTCTAATGATTATATCATGTGAATAGGGATGAAGAATTCTATAACCTTTTACATCTTCAGAATATCCAACAAATATGCACTTTTCACTTTTAGGCTGCAATGCTTCCCATTTTTCATCCGGAATGTGAGCCCATGCTTCACAACCAAACACACGAAAGTGACTTACCTAGTTTAATTTTAGTCCATGCTTCTTTCGGTGTTATACTTTATAAAAATATAGTGAGTGTGTGATTAACTATGTAATTTGCACAATTTATGGCCTCAGCCCAATATTGAAGACTTAGTCCCTTAGATTGGATCATAAAATTAGCCATTTCTTTAAAGTGCGGTTCTTCCTTTCAGCTACACCATTTTGTTGTGGTGTATATGGAATAGTCTGTTGTTGTTGGATTGCTTTTTCAGTGCAAAAAGTAGTGAACTTGTTGTTAACATATTCTCCTTCATTTTCAGATCTTAACTTAATAATTTGATGACCAGATTATTTTTCAACAAGGGCCTTGTAGGCCAAGAACATGTTAAATACTTCGCTCTTAAGTTTTAGGAAGTAAACCCAAGTGCGTCTAGAGAAGTCATCAATGAAAGTTAAGAAATATTTGAAACCAGAAAAGGAAGCAGATGGAAGAGGGCCACACAAGTCACTGTGCACAAGCTCCAAGGGAACCGAGGCGTTCCAAGAGGCACGTTTGTCAAAACCATCCCGATGATGTTTTCCGAGTACACAACCGGAACAAACACCATCCTTGCAAGATACCAGCAGAAGACTAGTCACCATATTGTCTTTACATGGTTGTTGCAATGAGCGATAATTTAAGTGACTAAATTGCTCATGCCAAAGTTTTCTCAAGTTATCACTATGAGCAACAAAAACTAAAGGAAAAGGTGATGACCTAAAGTTGTTAAATTTGTACAACCTGGTAATATCATCAACATTTCTAGTAGCAAGGACATTTTGAGGATTTTTAAAATCCTTGATTACAACTTGGTGAGGTGAAAACATCACAATTTTACCTTCACTTGAATGAGTAATTTGATAGACTGATAAAAAATTGTAAGAAATTTTTGGAACACATAGTACATCACTGAAATGACCATTTTCTACTAGAACTGTTCCAGATCCTACAACACTTAGAGATCTATCATCACCAACAAATATTTGTTTGGTGTTACATTCATGCATAGTAGAAAAGATGGCTTTATCCTTAGCCATATGATAAGATGCTCCAGAATCAATGACCCATTCAATTGAAGTAGAAGAAGAAGATGCAGTATAAGAGTAACCAGAAGCACAAAGTGCATGTCCATGAGAGGTAGATTCTAAAGACAAATCTAGGCTGATGTGGTGCTTCTTCATTGCTGCTTCCAAGGCTACCATCTTCTTAAAACACTTAGATTCATCATGATTATCTTTCCCACAAAAATTGCAATGACGCTCACTCTTCTTTCCTTTTTTCTTGGATCCTTTGTCATTTTTTAAAGAAGGAGCTGACTGAGAGGGTTTGGGACCCTTGTTGTTTTTCTTATTATTGTGAAAATTTTGTTTCTTAGGAGGCTTGGACTTTTCTTTCTGTTGGGACAATAAGGCTTTCCTAGATGTATTTGCATTGTTAATTATTCCAAGATGAATGAGCTTATCTTGCTCTCTAATTAAGGAATCACAAAAGGCTTCAAGGCTAGGCTCTTCATAGCTAGCTGCAATCAAGGATTCTTTCATGGAGTAGAATGTAGATACAAAAATAGAATATGTAGGTCCAAGTTTTGAAAGAATATGATAAATACATTGTTTGTCTTCTTTCTTAATCTTGCATTCTGCACATAATAGTCTAAGAGTTTTATACTTAGATAAATAGTCTTAAATGCATGAAAAATCATTTGTATTCAAGGAAAGCAACTCATTCTCAATTTGATGACCCCGTATTTCATTATGTTTACCAAACACAAATTCCAACTTTTTCCAAGCGATATTAGGTTCATCAATTCCAGATATGTGGAATCACAAATCAGTAGAGATTGGCATCCCAATCAATCCATGAGCTTCATCACATATATTTTCCCATTTAATTTTATTATTATCATTAGTGGGTTCTATTTCTTTCCCCGAGGTTATCCTAAAAAGTCCCCTACTTTGCAGAACATCCTCCATATGAAATTTCCATGAGAAATAGTTAGAACTTGTAAGTATAATATCACAAGAGGTGGCCATACTATATAAATAATGGCTGAAAGAACAGAAACTAACTATCTGAATGCAAATAGCTCAAAAAAATATGCGGTTTTAAAAAAAACAGCACTTAAAACTGATTTTGGATGATGAAGTTATGCTTGATCAAAGAAAAAGTTGAAGATGTCCCCAATAGTGACGTGGCAGATATTAACTTTCCCAACTAAAGATCAACCTTTAACAATCACTTTTACAATAAAGTTGCTTTGAAGTAAATCACTTTTGTAGAATAAGTTATGTTCATTTTTACAATAATGTGACTTTTAAATAGTGTGGCAATAAATTAAAAGACTTAAGTGACTCACTTTTATTTTATTTTATTTATGTGAGATGCACTTTTACAATAAAGTAACTTGAAAATAGAAATTGCATGCACTAAAAAGTAGCTTAATAAGACTTGAACTCAAGACCTATTAAGTAATAAAGCAATTTCAGACCAAGTGAGCTAAGTTTAAAAGGTACATAAAATAATGGAAAGAGGAAGAGTTTTTTTTTTCAACTCTTCTCTCTCGTTCTCCGTGCTTGCTTTCTTTTCTTGCAAATCACAAAAAAAAAAAAAACAAAAACAAAAAAAACTTTTCCACACAATGGGGTTAGATCTTAGTTAGTTTACCTGGAAATTATACATTTTCAAGTTTTCTCGTTGTTTCTGATTTGCCGTGATTGCACAAGGTGCATGGCAAAGAGCATACATAGTCGAGAAGACAAGAAGGCAAAACTTTGCCTTACTATTTTTGATTCACCGTGATCGCGCAAGGTGCACGGAAAAGAGAATACGTAGTCAGGGAAGGAAACAGTCTGAGACTAAAACAAAAAAGATCTAATAATAAATTGATAAAATATGAGATATTTACAAAAAACAAATCCGTCACTATAACATTATACCTTCAGATTTGCCGAAATGGGTGTTTTTGGAGCAAACGAAAATGGTTTTTGATGAAATAAAAACTATTTCCCAATGGAAACGATGCTTTGGACACAATGGAATAGCTCCCATAGGCCACAAATGCATAGAAAATCTAAAACCAGAAACCCTTTCAAATTTTTGGCAACACCGGTTCCAGATCTTGATAAAAAAGGAAAGCGGCTCTTCATAAAAGCTCTGATACCATGTTTGGGTACATAGGCTATCCGAAAAGACCAAACACCTTCATCAAGTGATTCACACAAATAGATCATAGATCAACACATCGATGTTTGTCACGTGGTTAAAACCCTCAAGAGGGAAACTATCCATGGCCCTAGCCAAATAGCTACTTGGAGCAATTTATTATGCAAAAGAAAGAAAGTTACATATGAGCTTCTCATAATCGATCAACTAGCCAAGGAACCTATATTGTCTTTAAATAGAGATCATAGACCAATCGGGTGTTAAGCCACGGATCAATGGTAGGTATGATCTAAGAGAAGTCGAACCGTCGGATCACTCTATGTCTAGAACATATCATGACCTTCGGATTAGAATATTTACAAATGCATACTAAAGAAACATACTTTTACCTAATGGATATATTACACAAGTTGATCTTAATTAACTCCTAAGTGTCTAAATATCCTAACAACCCACTTGCAACACATGACGGCAGTGGCCCCTCCACACACACTGCCCCTCCTGCCACATAGGGGGGCAGTGGACCATCCACTTACATTGCCCCTACTGTCATGCATGGGGGTAATGTTCCTTCCACCCACACTGTCCCTTCCACAACACTTGGGGGCATTAGCCCATCCGCAATGGTGCCACCGCAAGTACCCCCAGTTATGCAGATGCATTATGCACCTGCAAACCCCACCACCATCACAGCCCCATCCGACATCAACTTGGGGTCAAATATTTCCTTCATGGCTTGTCTTAACTTGCTTGATTTGGCTATATTAACAAATGACTCCATTCACCATCAATATTTTTGGCCTCTAATTCCAACTAAGCTGCCATCAGACATCCCCAAGTTTGAAGGCAAAGCAGTGGAATGTCCCCAAAACCACATAATCACATTCCATCTATGGTTCTCATCCAACAACATCGTAGATTATTCCATCAGGCTGAGGCTATTCCAATGCACCCTTACAAGTGCTGCGGCTAAATGGTACATTGAGCTGCCACAAGCCAAGTACCCAAACTTCAACTCCCTAGCTTTCATGTTCCTATAACATTTCCAATTCCTCGTCAGATATGATGAGGGTGTGGAGATCCTACTATCCTGCTGTCAGAACACTGCCACTCATATAACTGACCACATCCATGAGTGGCAGAGACGCCGTAGCTTATGTAAATCCAACTTGACGACAAGATCTTCTTGGATTGTTTCCTCAAGACCTTGCTCCTGCCCATAGCAAAGGACATCGCATCTGAATGTCCCCAATCTGAAGAAGAGGCCATACTAAAGGCCCAACAGTTTGACCTTATCTATGCTCATTCCGAATATCTATACACCATCATTCCAAACGCCCCCTGTTCGAGTACCTCCTACCATGACGCACCGGGAGCATCCCATGCTGCGGACGACATCATAGGCTCAGTCTCCCAACAGCCCCAGCACCGTCAACACCACCTACCATTACACCACAACCAAGAAACACTGCCAGTGTTGCTTACCAAACCTAAGATCTGGACTACGTAAGAATGATGTCCGAGTCTGGAGCAACAACTTCCTACGCACAACCTGTGCCATCGCAGCAGGCTCAGGCCATGGCTTGGCCAACACAGTAGTATGTGGGGCAAATTCCCAAATTTTTGGCACCATCACCCCCACAAATATACTATGCACCGCTAGTGCAACCAGTTCAAGCCCCCACCCCTACTCCACCTGCTCCATTGGGACAAGTGTTCGTACAACAAAATCATCCCAACCAGCTTTCCCCCAACAATCAACAAGGGCAAGCTAGGAATAACCGGCCCTGCAACCAAGGCAATAACCAACCACAGGGAGGAGGTCAACAACCAAACCCTCCCAACAATGCTGCAAAAAACTAGCCATCCCAAAATCCCCCATGATAGAATGCACCAAGACGCAATGCCCCATTGTGCACGAACCAACCATGTACACTCTGTGATGTTTATGGGAACTACACATTCGAGTGTCCCCTCATGGCTCGTGCGAAGCAGGCCATTCAAAACGAGGCCCAACAGGTCGCCAATGCTGCAAATCAAGCCCAACCCAACCTAGCATCACAAGGAAATCCCCCCATGGTGCTTCAAAACCCACTCCCTGTCCAAGGGTTGGTGGCAATTGCACCCCCTCCCCAACCCAATCCCAATGCTCTGCAGGCACCTCCCATGGCTAAAATAGGTGTTCACCACCTGTTAGCCATGATGACTGAAGAGGTCAACTTGCAAACCCAATGGAATCAGTACGGTACCACCACTGAACACACTGACACATTAGCGGCATCAACGTCCAAAACAGTCAACCTAGCTCTTCAGTTACCCCCATTCCCGTGCCCCCCCCATATGCAGAATTGCCAATAATGCCATGGCTAGAGCTGCAGTCATCTATAGCATCATGGATGATTTGTCCCAAACGTCAACCGCCATGTCTGCTCTTGATGTACTTAAAGCGTTCCCAACATAGCGAAAATACTTACTAGCCACCGTAGGGGAAATAGAACCCTCTGAATCCAAGTTGATCACATTCGACACAAAGAACAAAGAACCATGCATGCCATCAACCATCGCCTTTCAAATCCCGGTGTCCATCCGAAATTTGGTTGTGCACCGGTGCATAGTGGACGATGTGTCATCCATGTGCATTATGTCTACCTTGGTTTGGTAGAAACTTGGATCACCAATTCTGCAACCCTCCTCTACAACCCTGTAGGCTTATAATGGACATCCCACTAAATCCTAAGGAATCCTCCCCCATGTCCCCATTACATTAGCCGGGAAGGCAGTGTTGATCAACATAGAGGTTGTCAATGCTCAACTGGACTACAACCTTCTCCTTGAGAGAATTTACATGTATGCCATGCGAGCTGTCGCATCAACTGTCTTCTATCTCATGATGTTCCCCAACGAAGGGAATATTATGATGGTTGATCAGCTCACCTACCATGATCCGCAAGAGTCAACGGCACCTACCAACATTATCCCTACCATCACCACCATTGATCCCCAAGGGGTGACCACACACACTAATGTCTTCCCTACAACCAACACTAGGGTTGAAAACAAACCAGCCTCCCCATTGTTGAATGTGGGCCCTGGGTTGTTTGCTGATACCTCCATGATGTCTCCTTTCTTATTAGTGTCACCAACACCAACATAAAATGAAACTGTGGACTTGTGCATGGTCTCATCAAGCACTACTGCACCAAAACAACAACCGCAACTGCAGCCCCAACCACAACCATAACATCGTCTGTAGCTGCAAAACCAACAGTAGCCACAACATCACTCGCAGCAGTAGCATTACGTGTAGCCGCAACCACAAACAAATCCCCACATGCAACCGTTAGGGAGTTATTTGGGCTCATCCCTAGTCCATACGATTCCCTTCCTCTTCCCCCCACCTGGTGTCATGAGCAATCTGGTCATGGCCACCTTAATCCTACCCAACTTTATGTTGGGAATCCCAGTGTGGTATCTTGATCCACTAGTTTAACTAGCAATGCCCCAGGTTGTGTTAACCCCGGTACAACCCATTGCGGTCGATTCTCACCCTCCACCCACTCTGTAAAAGCCAACAGTTGCACCCGCACCCGTCCCGCCCCACCCGAAAAGGGCCAAGGGCAAGAATGCCAAAGCCACTACAGAACTGTGACAAGTCCCACCTTGTGCCATCTGCAAATAATAGGGCCATCCAACTCAGAAGTTCCCTGAAATCTTAGTGATCCGTGTGCACCTAGATGCCATGAACATAAACGAAAATCTCCTTGTGGTTGAACTCCCAACTGCACCCATAGTCAGGAACAAGGCATTGAGGAAAAACCATGCTTGCACCCTTTGCGGCTTGTATGAACATTACTCCCAACATTGCCAAGACCTACCCAAATTTTGAATGGCTCTCGCTGATCTCCATCAACATTCCCTTGAGTCTAAGATCACCTTGATCAAAGAAGTTAACCCACCACCTCCTTCGTCAGACACCATGTCCATTTACATGATGTCTAGTTCCACCGACCTGCTCATCTCCTCCTCCATCGACGGTTCATCAGAACTGTCTCTTTGTTGCTTCAGCAACGATGAGGAGATACTTGAAGCTCTGACCGCCCTAGAATACCCATGGGATGACATGCACCATCGCTCATTCTTCCTCCCTGAAGAGCTTGTGTCGCAATTTGACCAGTTTTCCGTGGAGACCAAAGATTTCATCCATGGGAAGGTCAACTTGTTCAAGAACCCCATCCCAGCACCTAATTCCTTCAAAGAAGGGAATATGGTGAACATTTCACCAACCATTAAAATCAACATTTCAACCAATTCTGAGATTGTTGAAGAAATCATGCTGGGGGCATCTTGCTCCCCGAAAGAGGTCGATGCCTACAAAGCTCTCTTCCAATAATTCCACGACATCTTTGCCTGGTCTTACATCGAAATTCTTATCCTATATCCATCCATCGTGGAACACCACATCGATACATGGCCTGATGTGGCTCCCATCCACCAAAAGCAATGGCCCATCCACCCTTCCAAAGTGGCTGTGATGAAAGCCGAGATAGATAAGTTGCGCATTGCCTGCTTCATCCACCCCATTGCATACACCACTTGGGTTTCTAATCCTGTTCCCATGAATAAAAAATAGGGTACCATTTTCATCTGCACAAACTTCCATGACCTTAATGGGGCATGTCCTAAAGACAAATTCCCCACACCTTTCATCGATTAGATCATCGATGCGTGCGCCGGACATGAAGCCTTCTCCTTCATGGACGGTTTTTTCGGCTATAACCAAATCCAAATCCGGAAAGAAGACCGTTATAAGATGGCATTCACAACTCCATGGGGAACATTCACTTATCGAGTCATGCCCTTTGGCCTGAAAAATCCTGGAGCCACCTTCCAACGCGCCATGAAACACTGCTTCAGTGACCTCGTTCACATTATGTTGGTTTGTTTCGACAACCTCATTGCGCAGTCATAGAAGCAAACACAACACATAGACGACCTGCAACAAGTGTTCTTACGATGTTGCAAGTACGAAATCTGCTTGAACCCTTTCAAGTGTGTTTTATGTGTCCCCATGGGCCATCTACAAGGATTCATCATGTCACACAAGGGAATGACTGTTGATCCCTGGAAATTCCAAACGACTTTCCCCCTAGTGTCACCCCTTTAAGTGACAACGTTACAACTTGTATTATAGTCTGCCCATTTTTTGTTTTACACATTTTTCAAAATTGAGTCTTATGTATCATTTCCTCTCATTGCTTCAGATGGAGCACACCTCAAACCGGTATATGGGATTCGTGGATGGAGCAAGAATATGGTCTCCGAACCTCACCTCGGATACATGGGTCATCTACTCCCCATCGCATGAGTTGATCCATATCGACGGAATATGCATGGGCACCGCAACCAACAACTAGGCTGAATATGATGGTGTAAATGGCCTCTTGGCCACCGCTCTTCAATTAGGCATTCACCATCTCGATGTCTTCTTAAAATCCTAGCTGCTTGTTTCTTAGTTGAACAACCACTATCAAGTACGGGATCCTTGCCTCTTTATAAAGTACCTGCGCACTAAAAAAATGGTTAGAACATTTGAATCCATCACATTCACACATGTTACCAGAAACCTCAATAGTGTCGCAGATCAAATGGCTAATGATATTCTAAATTGGCACATCCATAACCGCATATACGAAACATACAACCATAACATCATGCATAATCACGTCTAAAAAATACACACACAGTGTAATAATACATCACATAGGCATTTGCATTCCACAACATCACAAAAAGACTCACATAATAAAACCATAAAAGCGCATCCACGTGCGTTAATCTCTCTCTCTCTCTCTATATATATATATATATTGATCAGTCGCATGTTAAAAACATGTCCAATACAAAAATGAGAAGCCACATATGCTTTCTCAGTAGGATACACATAAGCGACACAAAAACCCCTAAGTGCACCAATGCACTCGGGACAGCCTCACTAGGCTACTAATCTGACTCAGAATTGTCATCTGACTCGGCATCATCATCTTCCAAAGAGGACTCATCCTCTGTAGGAAGATCACCTCTCGCCGCTCGACGAAAGTGCTCACAAGATACCGCGATCTTCCTCATCACACCAGTCAACTCTGGAGGAAGGTTGTGAATAGCAGCAATCATTTCAGTACTTAGGTGCTGCCAGCCATTATCTGACACTCCAGTAGCAAGCTACTCTATATACGGCACTAGTCCATTCATATCCCGCTGTCGCCTATGGGAGCTCTTCGTAGGAACCACCATAGGAGCTATGGTAACAACCCACCTCCGATGCCCAGGTGGTGGGTGAGGACCAACATCTGCACATACAAACAAGGACACCAACAGTCCACATAAATAAATATGCAAACTACCAACCAGCTCAACTACACTATGTATAAATATGAACATAAAAACATCATGTATACATACCATCTGGTCCCCACGCCTGGCCAGGAGTTCAAGGCATCTCATGGTCTCCCTAGAAATCCATACCCGCATACGGGTACTCCTCAATCACTACAAGAAGCTGGAGCCATTACTCCAACAACTCCTTTGTAAAAAATCATCCCACTCTATCGCCACCCTCCCGGATCATCATCTGGCACCATCTATACATCTGAGGCTCCCACAGACCATTGTCCTGCACAACCCGATGAGGATGAAGTGTAGGTACTTTCTCAAAGAAGAAATCACATAAGGAGGAGCCAAAACAAAAACCAACGCTAGTAGTCTTCAACTTGTTCAGCTGATGTCGAACACCTTGCAGATACATCTGGCCCCATGCATCATACGTTCCACCTATAGCACGCTCTAGTAGTTGTAGCTGACTACCAAAAATCTTGTGGCTCCCCATGGAACCCAAGGTACACTGCAATAAGGTGCCCACCATCCATGTGGAAAAATCCTTGATGTCACACATCAGGATGTAGGAACTGGGCACGTACACCATAGCATAACAATGCCGATCGCACAACTCCTCCAACATCTCCCCCCAAGACAACACAGGTGCCAAGTCACCAACCACTCCCAACATAGGGAGCCAGTAATGAAGTATACATCTACCAACATAATCTCAATACACTGGCCCTAAAAGAGGAACACCTCCTCATCAACATCCCAGAAACCTATCAGTGTTTGCATCAACAAACTCAAGCTCTGCATGAGGGGTATCCTCATAAATTTCAACAATCCGCAATGGGCTAATGTATCTCTAACATTCTCATCATGTAAGGATGCATCCCTGACACTCTTGCAGTCTCTCTCTCTCCACTTCATCTCTTCCATCCTGCATAAGCAAAAACCCTGATGTGAGCCATTGCCATCATCAAAAAACACTCAAAAGAGGCTAGGGCACACCTGTTTGGGAAAAATGAGTTCCTAGGGTGCTCATAATTGCCCCACAAGTGCACCCAGGGCATACCTTTTCCTTTGAAAGGTGTGACTTGGCCCCCATGAAACCCCAAACTGCTCATGGGGGGCCTCTAGGTGACCAAATCCAGCAAATAAGCCACCAAAAAGATGATTTTTAGTGAGAGATTTTACCTGCAAGTCGAGGAACTCAAAACCGTCGGTCGGATCAAGAGAAATCAGCAAATGAAGAATTAGGGCCCAACTCTCCAACTCCATAATGAACAGTGACAATGACACTTCACCAAGTGGACCCCACCCTTATATAGGCCCCATTTAACCTAATTTCTTTCGATCAACATAATAGGACCATACGAACTATGTTTGAGACACCATTCACACCACTGGTTTTAAAATTCCGTCCTCTATCTCTTTATGAGACCATTGTCCCATGTTTAATAAATCAATTTCGGAACCATTTCCCACCAGTCACCTTGATTTACGAGCCATGACATGATGATGCAAGTGTCTATGGACCTGTACTTGTATCACACTTCCTGACCGCAACTCATGCGAGTCCTCAGGCCACCTCCCATTAAGGAATGTAATTTTTAGTTTTTGTTTTGTATTTTTAACACATAGTTATCTTTTCTATTCATTGCACCTTGCGCGGACCTCTGGACCACTGTTCACAAAACGATTTCTTTTTCTTGCATGTATTTGGCATATAAGTGCCCTGAGACTTATACTCATATAGCATGTAGTCAAGTCTTTTCACCTCAAAACACACACATGCTCTCCTGACCTCTATCCAAGAGCCATATCGGTTTGCATGCCTTCTGCCACACCAACTCACGAGCCTCTGTCGCGATCTATCCCATGCATGTATTGGTATGTTTGAGAGTCTTCTGCTCTGTCCATACTATGTGGATGACCTTTGCACCTCTGTCCACCGTCTCGACAAAGGGCATCACTTGTGCCACCACAATCAGTTGACCACATTGGAGTTTCGTTTAAGCTCTTTTCTGACTCCTTAAAACAATGAAAAGATAGCCGAGCACAACTACTTCCTTTCCCGCTTGCTAAAGTATAGGAAAGGGCATCTACATCATCTCATTCACCTCCTTTTGTGGACAATGTAGACCATTAATTGAAAAGGACCTCCTTGGCACACTCAAGCCAAGACCGTTCCCCTCTGCATACTTTTATGCTTTCTCGGGAAGAGGGGCCGTAATTTATGAAAAATCTCACCACCGGTTGCTGTTAAGCTCTTTTCCAGCCATCTCATCAAGAAAAGATTGCTGAGCAAACTTGGTTTCATTCATGCTCGTAAAAGTATCTGAATGACCATCCAGTTAGTATAGGTTTAACCTTTTTTGTCCTGATTGGACTACCAATGGTAAAGAAGTCTCTCATCCCCTACAGGATGGGCGAGCTCTCCTACGTATACTTTTATCCTTTTTCAAGAACAGGAGACTACCAATGAAAAAGAGCCCCCACTGGAGTCTTCTTTGTGCTTTCAGACTCTCTAAAATTGAAAGAACCATCGAGCATTTACCTTCTCTGGCTCGCCAAAAATCCACGAGGTCGTACCACAACGGTGTCCCTAGACACCACCCCATAGAAAACAGTTTGGTAGCATTCCTCCTTTGGGTCTCCTTTTGTTATGGAGAGAAATTCCTATGGCTTGGGGTACCACAACAGACAGCTAGACTCTAGAAATCAATCTTTCCCAATATGCAATAGAAATAAAATGTCTAACACTAAAGGATCGAACCTCGTACCTTATTCCGGACGGTTGAAGTAGATCCCCGTTGAGCTTTCCAATATTCATCTTGAATTGATATAATACTTCCTCAACAACAAGTAAACAATACAAGCATACTATATTTCATGGTGTTAGATCTATTCTAGCATATATAATCAATAATGTAAAAGCATTCGACATATTCCAATGGATACAATATTCATTCAAATACACATTACTGGACAGGAAAAGATATTTCTATTAATATAAATCAGAGATTACAAGTGACAACCTCTGATGGCACATCTGTGAACCAGAGAAACTGAATCCCCCACTTGGGCCTCCACCACCTCAATCCTCCATCACTCAGATAGTAAGCTCACTAGAAAAAGGCAAGCTTGGGAAGAACACAACAGTGCTCCAAGGGACAAAGGGATGCAGACTCAAGCATAAGTTCTGGCAATAATGGACTATAGTTTCATTACTCTCAATTCTCTCTTATCTATCCCATGCTTTCAATGTATCAAGGGGTTCCTTATATAGCTTCACAAGGGACAATGAAGGGTCGAATCCAAGCGATCTCAAGGTATATGGAAGGCCAGGAGTCATATGAGTCGGATCCATGTTAAGGAAAACTCCAAAAGAATTTGGATTATTCATACATCCCGATGTACGCGACTATAGGGGGAATATCCGCCTATGTACGCGGTTATCGGGGAAAAAGCCGTGTATATCACTTTTCTTATGTTTTTAGGGATGATCAAGGACACATCAAAAGACAAAAAGTGGTCCATAGGGGTTAATGAGTCTACAGCGGGACAGGGGAAGGCCATACAATGTGTGATTCACCTAGTGGGGTGAAAATCTCTATAACACCTTTGTTCAGAGTACTCTGCAATGTGTCTTCCTTGGATCCCATCAATTTCAAAAGTGTCTACCTCCTCCAAGCATTTCCCATCTGTAGTGACATTCTCGGTATTACAGCTATGATCCCATTCCCATGAGTCAGTTTCATTTGCTTCCTGGTCCCCCCTCCCTTCATACTCTGAACAAAGGAAGTTTGCGCCCCCCCCCCCCCCCCTGCCCCTCTTCAATTCTTTCCCCCCCCCCCCCCCCCATTCAGTGGGTCAGTCCACAGATTGTCTCACACCTTTCGGTTATCTCCCTCACGCTCTTGGTCAAGGAAACATCATTGCCTTGACTAGGGGAAGGTCTCCCTCTGTCGATGACAACGCATATATTCCAGAGGATAGACCCAGAGGTCCTTGTATCCTGGTTTCATTAACATCATTGATGCATTCCTTGGACCACTTGAGAGGAGTCCTTAGTGCCTCTCGAGATGGTTGTTTCTCACATGCTTGACTCCAACTACATCATCGCACCATTGATATTCGTACATGGTTTGGTCCGCACAGTACTTGGTCGAAGACCCCATATGTCACCTGACTCTAGCACATTGATGAGTCTACTCGAGGGACCTAAATAGGTTATGTCCCTTGTGATTTTCAGGTTGCATTGGAGACAGTATTCAGAAGCCCCAGTAGTGCTTTGATATACCTTTATGATTGATGCAGCATACTTGTACCACAGAGACTCTGGTTCTCAATCAGTGAGTCCATACAGCTATGTACCATCCCAGATCCAGTAGACCATCAGTCATGAAGATATAGAATTCCATGAGAATGCCATGGGTCCAATGTACCAGATCAGCATTGTATTCATCCTCACATGGAGGCAACCATTATTGTAACATCAGTTGTATATGATCGGCTCTTATATTTTAGAGCATAGATCAAATTATTCTTTTGACATTATCATGAGCATGGGGATGCCCACCTCATCCATATACATGTCACACATTATTTGTATCTCACCCATTGATGGGAACCATATTAATACAAAAACCAAAAGCCACCATGCCCCAGCCCCGGAAGCACCACCTCTACGCAGCAAATCCTATGATGTCCATTGGCCATACGTTGATCTCCTGCCCTCACACATAAGGGGGAAATCTACTAACCCAAAAATCTCCCACTCAGGTCTCCATGGCCTACACCACCCAAGGACACCACTTCACGACCCTCCATTAGACCCCCACACCATCAAAATAGCTTAAAGATGAAGAAAAGGGCTTAAAAACCCCAAAAAGGAGCCCAAAATACTCTCCTAGGAGATAAAGCCCCCCAAAAGGGGCTAAAACCCTAAAAGGAGCAAAAATTAGGGCGAAAGGGGATAAAATCCCAAAAAAGGGGCTAAATCCCGGACGAGGGCTTAAAACCCTAAAACCCCAAAAAATCTATAAAAGGAGGGTGGGGGGTCACTCTCAAAACACTTCTCCCTTGCATACTGTTATGATGCCCATGGATTCCTTGAGACACAATTTCCTCTCAAGCCACCCACACTCCCTCTCCTCCATTTCCATTGAGCCATAGCTCCCCCCATCCAATAGAGGTGCTTCCACAAGCTAGGGCATGGTGGCCCATTTCCATTGGAGAAGGTATAGCTTGTCATTCTTGTTTTGTTTCTTTGCTTCTTAGTTTTCTTTTCTTTCTAACCCATGTTTCATTTGCAGGTTTATGTTTAACATTGTTTTGTAGGTATTTAGGTTTATTATTGCTTAGAATTTGTTTGCAGGTCTTTGGAAGCGGAACCCTAACTTGTGTTTGCAGAGGGGTTCACCATTGTTTCCATCATTTCTCCATTTTGTTCTTTTTGTTCTTAGTTTAGTTTCTATCCCTTTACATTTCATTTTTATTTTCAGAATTTACCACTAGAAGGAACCTACCCTTCTTTCCTATAGACAGAAGGGAGCCATTCCTGCCCCTGTAGCAAGGAGAAATCCCTGCTACAATTCCTGTGTGGTTCCTTGAACCACCTGCCCCACCTCCGATGCCTCAGGTTTTGTTGACTCCCATCCAACCAATCGAAGTGGAGTCACACACTCCTCCTCACCCACAGAAAAATCCTTTCATTCTGACACCAACCCCCCCTAAAGAAGGCTAGGGGAAAAACCACCAAAGCCGCAGCCGAGCCTCATCCAACTCCACCTTGCGCTTTGTGAGATGTCCATGGTCATACTACTCCAAAATGCCCAGAGACACCTATCCTGCGGATACACATAGATGCTATGGATACTGCTAATGGGATTCCAGTATTCGTCGTCTCAACTCCACCAGTAGCCAAGAACAAGTCTCTGAGGATAAACCATGTGTATGCAATTTGCGGATTATATGGCCATTATTTGCACCATTTCCCTGAATTGGCCAAGTATCGGTCTGTTCTTCATGACCTTCTGCAACAATCTCATGATGATGACATCATGGTTATTGAGGAAATTAACCCCCTGACTTCCTCCTCAAAAACCACCACCATCTACATGATTTCCAACTCCGCGAACCCTTTCGTCTCCACAACCATAAACGACTCATCGGATCTATAGAACCATTGTTTCAGTAACGATGAGGAGATCCTTGAAGCCCTGTCAACTCTTGAATACCTGTGGGATCATATGAACTATTGGGTGTTCTATTGTCTAAATTAATCCACCTATTCTTTAATTATCAACCGGGGTTGGTAAGCTTAGAGTTGACACAAAATATATGCGAAGGTAGAGGGTGTCGTGTAAATATTTTAACAAACAAAAGATCGAAAGATATTTCAAAATGAAAAACTGAGCCAAAATCCTAAAATGCAATTATTAAAGTATTTAAACTGAAATAAACTAAACAATTGAAAATAAGTTTTAAACTAAAATACCATCAATAGTTGACTATTCAAATGGGAAACTAGGGTACAAGGAACACTTAACTTATAAGCAACTAGAAAACTTAATAAAAGAAGCAAGTAGAAAAGTTAATAAAGAAAACTTGATAAAAGAAATATCTTTAGGTTCTATCCTACAAGTTCTTTCAACAATAACACAACATAAGAGAGACAACCTAAAAACATACTGAGGAAAACACATATAACCCTAAATTTTGCACATAAACAAATAAATTAATTCAAAAGGAATAAACACAAAACCATACAACAATAAAACAAAATCAGGAACAAAACTTAAGAAACTTAAACTCTGTATAAAGTAAAAGACATAAGAAAAAATGATAAAACTTTAATAAATAATTTAAAACAACTAAACTTTAATTTTAATGTTAAACAAAACTGGCATCTAACTATTACAATCAAAACATAACTCAGACATTCACAAAACTAAACTAAAAACAATTTTAAAACACATAAAAAACACTAAAAATAGAACCAAAGGTTGAATGACAGACTGAACTATGGGTCTGAAAGGGTGGCTGAATAATAGACTAGACAGGTTGTCCGAATGATAGTCTGCACAGTTAAAATGGTAAAAACTAACCTAAATGAACTACTCTTCAGATGAAGCCATGCAGATGTAATTCTAATGCATCAGAATAGTAAATGAACCTATTTAACATCAAATTAACCTTAAACTAATTCATGAACAAAAGGAATCATTACATATTAAACTAATAAATAAATTGGAAATTAACTTGCATAAATTCAAAACAGAAAAAGAAATAACAGAATTGAATTTATTTTAAATTCATAAAAACAACTTATTCTATATTCCTGAAAACAAAGACTGAAAGTAATGCTTGGGAATGAAATAATTGGAAACAAAATAACTAAAAGCAAACTATGCACACATCTAACTAATTAACTTCTGAAATAAAACTAAGTTAACGTATTACAAAAAATAGATAAAATAGCATTTACTGTGATCTAATGTAAGAAAACTAGAAATTAAACTAGACTAAATAAAAACAGAAATAAAACTAAGCTAAACAAAGAAAATGAACCTCTAGTTGATGAGGGGCCCTCTCAGCAATCAGGGGTGGTTCCTGGCTAACTTCTACTTAAACAAAAAATCTTCAACAACAATGCATACAGCTCTTCATTCAGATGGTGGAACAGAAATACAAAGTTTAAGAGTAAATCATAGCAAGAACTCTTCTCCTAACTCTGCTAATTGACTGATTTTCTGGCTAACTGATCTCTCTCACAGAGGCTGCTTTATATAATGATTTACAAGGGTGAGCAAGTTGACCCTTTAGAGGTCGACTGCTCTCTAAATTTAGCCGATCTCTAAAGCATTTAATTGTTTACAAGCTAATGTGTAGGAATCCTACTTCTTCAGCATGAACAATATTCAGATGTGGCGCACGGGATTCTCTCCAGCATGAACGATCTTCAGAGGTGGAAAATAGGATCCTTCCTTATCGCAACAGGCAACTGATGGCGAACAAAGGAGATCCTAGTGGCGCATCTTCTAGAGCATGGGTTGAATGCAATAGTCTAGCGCATGGATGGTTGATGTGGTGGAAAGTAAAGGAGAATGTAGGATGGAGAATAATATAGAACATGGCTTCATCACACAGATGCATGGATAACAATTTGTTAGCAGTTGGTTCATGTTTTAAATTGTGGAAATTGAACCCAGTGATAGATTAATTTTACTCACAACAATTAACAATTGATCATGCAAAATCACTCACAAAAGAGACTGAAATTGGAGCTGAACACTAAACTGTATTAACTCAGTGTACAGTAGCCAACCCTATAACATAATAGGTTGCTGAATAAATAAAATACATCAGGGATTCGAATGCATGAGGATCAATTCGAATCTAGCATAAAGCAGGCTTACTAAAAATAAGCAAATCCCCCATAGGTGTAAAAAGCTGATCCCAAATCTGTCATGGAGCTCAGGAATTGGAAAAATGTCTTAGGAAAGCTAAAGAGTGGTGGAATGGTAGCTCATACATTCTTTTTCAAGGAGAAAAGAGTGGAGGATGAAGAGGACAAAAAACTAGTTCACCTCACCTAGTCTAGCTTTTCCATTTGCCTTAAAACACTGAAAAAGCAGGGAATAAAGCAGAAAAAGTAGAAGGGTGCCTAGGAGGCCAGGAATAAAGAAGATTTGATTCCTTGGGATTTACCATGTGCTACATGAGTCAAATAAGGAAAGTTTTCCACTATGGATAGGTAAACGACAACTTGCACAAGGTGGGACACATGAACTAGGCTAATAAGACAAAAATAATTAAATTAATGTCTAAGTGGGTAAACTATGGGTTGATTATTCTAAAACTCCCCCTTAATCCTAACTTATGAGTAATATATCAGAAAATTATAGGGCCTATCAACAAGGCTTATTCACCCTTTACATACTGCATGTCCATTTAAACAAGGAAACAGACAAAACCAACTTGGGAAAATCCTCCCTTAAACATGGACTGTAAAACAAAATTTTGGAATATTGTCTTCACTCATGCTTCACAGCATGATCAGCAATCCCCAGCAGTGATTTGAGATTGCTGAAGGTCTTCTCAAAAAATGCTTTGGTGAAGATATCAGCTACTTGTTCTGAAGATGAACAGAAAAGTAGGTGAATGGTGCCATCATGCACAAGCTCTCTGATGTAGTGCATATGGATCTCAATGTGTCTAGTTCTCTGCTTCTGAACTGGATCTTTGTAGATTTGAATGGAACACTAGTTATCACAGTAGATGGTAGTTGAGTACTCTGGTTCGAATCCATACTCTCCAATTAAACCCTGCAACCATAAACATTGAGTTGCTGCATTAACAACTCCTCTGTACTCTGCTTCTGTAGATGAGAGTGCAATGGCACTCTGTTTCTTGCTTGACCAGCTGATTGGCCCTTCTGCAAGCATGAACACATATCCTGATGTGGACTTTCTATCTGTGCTATCACCTGCCCAATCACTGTCAGTAAATCCAATCAAATCAAGATCATATTTTGCTTTATAGAAGATCCCATGTGTCCTTGTTCCCTAAAAAAAGTTAAGGATCCTTTTGGCTGCTTTCCAATGGATCTCATGAGGCTGAACCATGTATATAGAAGCCACACTTACTGCATAACAAATATCAGGTCTAGTATGTGTCAGATACAACAAACATCCAATCAATTGCCTATACAGTGTATTGTTTACCATCGGTGAAGAATCAGCTTCTTCCAGCTTCACTCCTGAAAGGAAAGGAGTTTTGCTTGCTTTGAAATCCTTCATTTTGAATTTGTTCAGCAAGTCCAAGGCATATTTGGACTGGTGCACCTTGATTCCAGATTTGGTTTGAGCAATCTCAAGCCCCAAAATTGACTTAAGAGCCCCAAATCTGTCATGGAAAAGGCTTGGTTCATAGCTCCTTTTAAGGAAGCAATCTCAGCCTTTGAGCTTCCTGTAATGAGGAGGTCATCAACATATAACATAATGATCATTAATGAACCATTAACTAACTTCAAATAGACATTTGTATCTGATTTGCACCGAACAAAATTTATTGATAGCAAGAAGCTATCGATCTTGGCATACCAAGCCCTGGGGGCTTGCTTTAGCCCATACAATGAATTTCTCAATCTGCACACAAGAGAAGGGTTAGTAGAAAAACCTTGAGGCTGCTGCATATATATCTCTTCAATGAGATATCCATTCAGGAAGGCACATTTTACATCCATGTGATGTACCTCCCATTGCCTTGAGGCTGCAATGGCTAAGGCTAGCCTAATGGAATCCATCTTTGCCACTGGGGAAAAGGTCTCATTGTAATCTATGCCATGAACCTGTGAGTAGCCCTTGGCTACCAATATGGCCTTGTACTTCAGTGGTGAACCATCAGCAGCAAATTTGGTCTTATAAACCCACTTACACTGGACTAACTTTCTCCCTGGGGGAAGATCCACTAGCTCCCATGTGTTTCTCTTCTGGAGTGAGATGAACTCCTCCTTCATGGATATTTTCCATCTTGGATTTCCTGCTACTTCTTCATATGTTTGAGGATTAGACTCCACCATCAAATAGCATTTTTCAGCAAACATAGGATCTTTCATGCACAGACCACTCTCAAATTGAGATCTAGTCCTCCTTGGGTCATTGGGATCCCCAGCTAGCTCTCCTGCTGCATGTAGTGTATTGGATGCCCATTTTGTCCTTGTAGGGATGTTAGGGTCTAAAATAAACTCATCTCCATCATACAAATCAGAATCAGCATGTTCAACAAACTCTTTACTTACTTCTTGAGGTTCAGGTGGAGAAGAGGCTTCTCCAACTTCCACTGCTGCAAGGGGTTCTTCTTCAAACTGAACACACCTTTCAATGAAGGATTTGTTTCTGCTCAAATTTATCAGTTTGTACCCTTTTGAATCTTTAGAGTATCCAACAAAAAGACACTCTTGGCTTTGGGGCTGCAAAGCCTTCCTCTTCTCTGTTGGAATTCTAGCCCAAGCCTTTGAGCCAAAAATCCTGAAATGGGTCACATCTGGCTTGTGCCCACTCCATGCTTCGAAGGGAGTCATGCCATCAAGATGTTTGTGAGGCACCCTATTCTGAATATAGGCTGCACAGTTGATAGCTTTGGCCCAGTACTTTGGTGGCAAAGTTTTGGCCTCCATCATGCATGTTGCCATCTCCTTCAGTGATCTGTTCTTCCTCTTAGCAACACCATTTTGCTGTGGTGTGTAAGGGATAGAATTCTGCATCTGCATAGTAATTAATAAAATCAGACTTGACATACTCACCACCATTGTTAGATCTGAGGGCCTTGATTTTCCTTCCAGACTGGTTTTCAACCAAAGCCTTAAAGACTTTGAATAGGCCAAAAACTTCAGACTTGTGTTTCAGGAAGTGAACCCAGCAATACCTGGAAAAGTCATCAATGAAAGTCAATGCATATTTGGCCTGACTCATGGACATATGAGGGAATGGGCCAGCAACATCACTATGGATCAGCTTGAGGGGTGCAGAGGTTCTCTCATGACTAGCTCTCTCAAATTTATGCTCTGGGTGTTTTCCTAGGATACAACCTTGGCAAACTCCTTTGGAAAATTTTATCTTGGGCAACCCTATGACCATCTCTTTTTCACTAAGATCAGAAATATATTTGTAGTTTAGGTGGCCAAATATTTCATGCCAAATCTTTCTGGCTTCACTAGCATGAATCAGAAGAGCAGAGGGGTTTGAGTAGGGTAGAAAGTGTGAGAACATGTATACCTTTTGATCATGATTTGCAACTCCTTTTGCAATGACTCTACCACGTGAGATCTTTGTG
>LPNX010447118.1:0-40520 GCA_001517045.1 Pseudotsuga menziesii | reverse complement strand
ATTTCACCTTTGTTTTTCTTCTTCTGGTAGTTCTTCTTGGAACCTTGTGGCTCCTCCGAAGACTGTTTCTTGTCTCTCTTTTGCTCAGGTGGATTTTTAGTTTTCTTTTTTCTTTTTGAATCCACCTTCGAATCTCCAGCAATCAGAGATTGATCTTTGAATGGTTTGATGGTGCCCATCATCACCAGCTTATCCTGTTCTTGTGTGAGAGATTCCATGAAATATGCAAGGCTAGGCATCTTCCAGGTTCGAGCTATTAGTTTTGTGGCATAGAAGGTCAAAACAAACACTAAATAGTCAGGGCCTAGCTTCAAGATAATGGCCAGGACGAGCTGATCATCCTTCTTTTCAATCCCACACTGTTTCAGCTGCAAAACAAGTGCTTTGAACTTGGAGAAATATAGCTGCAGGGATTCAAAGATATTTGGACTCAGAGAAATCAGCTCATTTTCGATTTGATGTCCCCTCATCTCATTTGTCTTTCCAAAAAGATTAGAAATATTCTCCCATACTTCATTCGGTGATGTCAATCCATCAAGATGGAAAAGGAGGTCTCTGGAAATACTCAGACACAGGAGACCATAGGCCTCATCCCTCCTGTTGTGCCATTTTATCTTCTCTGCAGCTGCATTGGGATCTGCTTCTGTTTCCATAGTCACCCTATAGAGGCCTTTCGTTCTCAATAGTATCTCCATCTCTGCTTTCCATTCAAATAAATTGAAGGGAGTCAAGATAGTTTTCTGTGATTGATCCATAGCTTAGAAAATCTGTCCCGACTGTCAGTAGAAGGCTCCCAGTCACTGATGTCGAACCTGCAAAACAATTTTGAAGGATAGAAATTGATCTGGAATGGCTCTGATACCATGTGGAAATTGAACCCAGTGATAGATTAATTTTACTCACAACAATTAACAATTGATCATGCAAAATCACTCACAAAAGAGACTGAAATTGGAGATGAACACTAAACTGTATTAACTCAGTGTACAATAGCCAACCCTGTAAAATAATAAGATGTTGAATAAATAACATACATCAGGGATTCGAATGCATGAGTAGCAATTCGAATCTAGCATAAAGCAGGCTTACTAAAAATAAGCAAATCCCCCATAGGTGTAAAAAGCTGATCCCAAATCTGTCATGGAGCTTGTGAATTGGAAAAATGGCTTAGGCAAGCTAAAGAGTGGTGGAATGGCAGCTCATACATGCTTTTTCAAGGATAAAAGAGTGGAGGATGAAGAGGAAAAAAAACTAGTTCACCTCACCTAGTCTAGCTTTTCCATTTGCCTTAAAACACTGAAAAAGCAGGGAATAAAGCAGAAAAAGAAAAAGGGTGCCTAGGAGGCCAGGAATAAAGCAGATTTGATTCCTTGGGCTTTCCCATGCGCTACATGAGTCAAATAAGGCAAGTTTGACCACTATGGATAGGTAAAATACAACTTGCACAAGGTGGGACACATGAACTAGGCTAATAAGACAAAAATAATTAAATTAATGTCTAAGTGGGTAAAATTTGGGTTGATTATTCTAACATAAATACCCAAAATTAATTCTCAGCAGCACATAGTCTGATAGGCGATCTGGGTAGAGTGTTGAATTGAAGGCTGGGATGTGAGCTGGATATGCTGGGTGTCAATCTAGGGTGAATGAAGTGTCTATCTGCTAGCATGATTCAAGATTGCAGTGTACAGCAACACATCTCAACATCTGGCAAACAACCAACTATTTTCACGCACGGGCTGAATGACGAGCTAGACATGCTGTGCAAAAAGCAGGCTGAATGCATTTTGCATATTAAATTGGCCCAAAAGGATTATAAAACCTGTAAACAATTATAAAAACTAATTAATAAATCAAATATGCTTCAATAATGTTATTTTTAATTAATAAAACCATAAAAATGATAATAATAAGAAAATTTATATAAGCCTTAAACACACTGATACTTGAAGTTGAATAATAATTTGCGTGACATAAAACATACAAAAGATGATAAAACATGTATTTAAATAAATATTTAATCTGCCAAAAATGATAACAAATCGAGGATCACCATTCCCCCAAAACGAAGAAATGCCAGGTTCCACTTAGAAAAAAGAAAGAAAAACAATTTAGGAAGAAGGTGAACTAGCAACTACCTTCAACTTGGCTAATGAGGAAGGTAATTTAAACTTCACTCTATTAACCTGTAACTTAAAAATAACATATATTTCATGTCACATATTTATATGAAAATTAAAAATGACTTTATTGGATTTTTCAACATTCTCAAATAAACAATTTTCGGGTTTAAAATAATTTTATCATTTATATGGTTTTGAATTTAATTCAGCCATGTCCAAAGTAAAACTTTGGACAGGTTGAGAAAAAAAAAAATCGCATCTTGAATATCAAGAAGATTAATCATTTTCATGGATAATTAATTGGATAAAAGGATAGGTTTATTAATAATAAAATGATATGGAAGTAAAAACTATTTGCTTAAAAACAAAATTTGGTTAGCAAATTTTAGTCACCATTTTTTACTTAGGTTACTATTTGATATTTCATTTGCCTTCATTCGATTCTTCATATGGTAAGACCTTATTGAATTTTGCCATAAAATATGCTTCAAGCTATAACCAAATTCCACTATTTATATTTCTGAAAATACTTATCATTTGTTAGAGATAAATAGATTTATCAAAAATAAAAATAATCTATTTTTTCAAATCAAATCCATCTACCCCCAAACCAAAGAGATGGCATGTCCTCAAGCCATACAGAGAGAAGAAATGCGTGTTCGATAAAAATAGAAAGAATGTGAGCATGCTGTTAATTCATTATAAGGAAAACTAACTAGTAAATGGAAATGGTTAAAAAATGTATATTTATGAAAAATAAAACAATGCTTAGAAAGACGATGTAAAATGAGAATAATATAATTAAAAGAATACCATAGGAAAAACTAGCCATCAATGACTCATTGTAAAGATATCCTGTCATCATCAAGTATTTCAAGTGTACCCTAGAGTGTGTGAGATTTATAGCTATGGGTCCCATTTCTAAGATAAGGACACCTTAGATATATGCAGAATTAGGCAGCCAGGGCAAAGTCAACTTAGAGCCATTCTCAAATGACATTATAAACAATTGGTCATGACATAATTTTTTTTGAAAAAGTTTCATATATTATCATTATTGTATGAACTATGTGCATAGTGGTGTAATAACCAAATCTCATTTACCAGATATTGCCCCGCTGCCAGCAGGCCTGTTCAGTATCCCGACGGGTTTATCTTGGTACCATGCAAGCATAGCCCCATTGCCAGTGAGCTTGTTCAATACCCCGACAGGTTTACTTGAATTTATCGAGCTTCCTATTGTAATGTTTTTACTTAGCATTGACCCGCTTCCAGTAGGCCTGTTCAGTACCCCGTCAAGTTTGCCTTATATAATGCTATTACAGATATGGAAGTTGATTGGTACTAGAGCGTGTCAAGTCCTGCTAAACACATAATTCAAATTTTTTTCAAAAAAAAGTTAAAGTAATTCTTTAATTCATAATGGCCAAACTCATAAAACATGTCAAAAGAAAATAACTGAAAGTTGTTCTTTAACCTAACAGTCCTTCTTCTTTATAAAATAAAGTAATGTTCCCCACAGATAAAAATTCCACTTACTTTCTAGTTATCACCAAACTACTCAAGAGAGAAGTTTTGTTAACAAGTATAGGAAGAACTTAGTAAATCATAAGTAAAAAAAAAAGGATGTGGAAAATATGATCATTGAAAATAGGTCCTATCTAGTAACTGTTTAAAAGAATAAATCAGAAATATACATGTTTGAATCAAAGTACCAAGAACTATATGAATCATAATAGAATTCGTTAAGTATGATATACAAAGGATTGATATATAAATTTATCCGTATAAGCTGCAAATTTTGAAAGTACCCCAAAAAGATTAAAATACCTGATAAGTATTCAGCATACTTTCCTTATCCAAGTAATATTCTGTTAGCTGCTCATAGAGATAATATATATGTAATCAAACTGCAAAACCACTTGTTAGATGATTTAATTTATTCATAAAGACATCAAAGAAAAAAGAGTCATGTGTAAACAACCTATTAGAAACGACTCTTATTTATTCAAAGAAACAAGCACATATTTACATATTTATACAAGTGATAATAACCCAAAATATTTTTCAAGGATCGGGAGGAGGTGGAATAGCTTCCCCTTCAACTAATTCCATTTCATTTTTCTGAAAAACATTTTGTATGAAATACTGTTTATATGTCGGTTGGTGATAGAGCCTAAGTCTATGTCCATTTTCTACAAAGGAAATTTCTAAGCCATCAATTGTTTTAATTTTTACTCATCCATTGTTAAAAGATGTAACTACTTTGTATGGACCCAGCCAATGGGTAGTTAATTTCCCTTTAAAAATTTTAAACCTTGAATCGAATAGTAGTGCCCAATCTCTAGTATTAAATTGCTTTTGCTTAATAAATTTATCATGCCATGTTTCTCGTTGATTCTATATTAACATTGTTCTTTGAAGTGCATCTTGTCTAATTTCGTCTAACTCATTGATCTGCAATATTCGTTGTTTCTGTGCTTCAACCAAATTCATGCCTAATTGTGCTGCCATAAGAAAATTTTTAACTTAAAATTCAATAGGTAAAAGGACTTGTTTAACATATACTAACTCATAGGGGGTATGTCCGGTAGTGTTTCTCCATGTTATCCTATAGGCCCACAAAGCCTCTAGGAGTCTATCTTCCCAATCCTTATGATGTAAGTGAATGGTCTTAGTTAAAATAGCTTCTAATACTTTATTAGTTGATTCTACTTGACCATTAGCCTGAGGGTGGTAAGGTGAAGATTTGCAATGTCGGATACCATTTTCGTAGTAAGTTCTTTCATTAATTTAGAAGTAAACTGGCTACCTTGATTTATGACAATTTCTCTAGGTACACCAAACCGGGTGAATATTTCTTCATATATAAATTCTACCACCGATTTCTCTGTGGCTCTAAATAAAGCTTTAGCTTCTACCCACTTGGTGAAATAGTCCGTATAGACTCAGATATATTTATTTTTACGAGACATGGGAGAAATTGGTCCTACAAAATCAAGAGCACATTTCTCAAAAGTTTCAATCATAACTTGGGGTTGTAAAGGCATTTGATCAGATGACGTAGGTCTACCCATTATTTGGAAACTATCACATCCTTTAACATATTTGGAAGCATCCTTAAAAATGCTTGGCCAATAATAACCAGAATTTAAGACTTTATATGTTGTCCTCTTATTAGAAAAATGTCCTCCACATGGTCCGTCATGGCATGCATGGAGGATGTCTGTCATTTCATCCTCCCGCAAACATAGTCGAATAATAAGATCGGGACCATTACAGAAGAGATCGTTATCAACCCAAGAATAATTAGAATTCTGAACTATAATACAACGCTTCTCATGCGGAGACAAATGGCTTGGTATTTTCCTAGTTGCTAGATAATTGGCAATATCTGCAAACCAAGCAGTTTAAACAGATACAAAAAATAGATGTTCATCGGGAAAAGTGTCGTCAATTGGTTTAGTACCATCTTCATGTTGAATACAAGAAAGGAAATATTCTACGAGATTTTCTTTACCAGGTCGGTCAATGACGGTAATGTTAAATTCTTGCAATAAAATAAGCCACTAGGTCACTCTACCATTGGTAATTGGTTTATTCATTAGAAATATAATGGCGGAGTGATTGGTATGCACAAAAACTTCATAACCTGTGATATAATGACGAAATTTATTAATAGAATAAACTACTGCCAAAAATTCTTTTTCAGTAACAGTATAATTTAATTCGACAGGGGTCAATTTTTTGCTAATAAAATAGATGGCATAAGGTGCTTGTCCTTCTTTTTGGCCGAGGACTCCTCCTATGGCCATATCAAAGGCATTGATAGATATGTGAAAAGGAAGGGACCAATCGGGACCCCTAAGTATTGGTGCCACCGATAGTTTAAATTTTAAGATTTCAAAAGCATTTTGACAAGATTCTATCCACTGGAATTTTGAGTCCTTTGTAAGTAACTTGAACATTGGTGTGGCTATTTTAGTAAAATTTTCAATAAAGCGGCGGTAATGTCCTGCATGACCAAGGAAGCTTCTTACCTCTTTTTGAGTTTTGGGAGAGGGAAGGCCAACAATTACTTCGATCTTTGTAGGGTCTACCTTAATTCCTTGGGAAGAAACATGGTGTCCCAAAACTATACCTTCTGTCAGTAACATTTTACATTTTTTGTGAATGAGAGATAAATTCGTTTCTTGACATCAGATCAAGACCTTCTCGAGATTATCAAGGGATTCTTGAAAAGTATTACCATAGGTCGTAAAGTCATCCATGTAGACCTCCACACAGTTATGTATAAGATTGGAAAAGATTCCTAAGACTTCCGCTGGAAAGTGGCAGGTGCATTACATAAGCCAAATGGAAAAAATCAATAAGCATATGCTCCCCAAGGGCATGTAAAACTAGTTTTTTCTTGATCTTCTGGTGCTATTAAAATCTGGTTGTAACCACTATACCCGTAAAGAAAGGAAAAATATTGTTTACCTGACAGAGTATCTAATACTTTATCAATAAAAGGTAAAGGAAAGTAGTCTTTAAGTGTAGCTTTGTTTAATTCTCTAATATCAACACAAATACGCCATTTCCCTATAACTTTCTTCGGAACTACTACTAAAGGAGATACCCATTTACTGTCGGAAATACGATAGATGAAACCAGCAGTGAGGAGCTTTTGTAATTCTTCTTTTACTATATCCTTTAAAGCAGGATTCATCCTCCTCTGTGGCTTTCTTAGATGTGACATGCTTGGATCCATATAAATATGATGAATATAGGTATCTGGGTGTATACCCTTCATATCGGTGTATTCCCATGCAAATGCTCCAGCTTGTTTCTTAATAACGTTAAGCAGTTATGCTTGTTGTTTTTCACTTAATCCGGCGTTTATATGTAAGAATTTTTCAGGGCCAACCTCACAAGGTATGGTATATGGTATTGTATGCTCTTCAATTGTGAAGACATAAGGTGTTTATATAAACATTGAGAGAGCCATATTCTCTTGAAAATGATCTCCAAAATCCTGATCGAGTTGAGAAAAGGATTGAAGGAAATCTCTACAGGTTGTCGAAGAGACAAACTAGTTTAATACATTCTTAGTGGTCTACTCCTGAAGTGCTAAAGAAAAATCACTAGGAAGGGAGAGATCATCAAATTATTCATCCCCAAAATAAAACCATGAATTTTTATTTATTTGTTGTGCTGTGGGGTATAAAATAAGTCTTTGTGTGGACAACCCATTCAAAATAGTCATCTCTCCATCCCTCCATCCTATAAAAGCATTTGTAGTAGCTAACCATGGCCTTCCCATGATAATAGGATTCCCTTTAGAAGGATCCTTTGATTCTATGACCATAAAGTCGACAGGGTATTCTCATGAAGCTACTGAAAAAACAAATTCATCTAAGACTCCAGTGGGTTTTACCATAGTGTGGTCTGCTAGTTCTAGGATGGAAGGGGTAGGTCGAAGAAATTGTCCTAATTGTAAAACTTCTAAAAATACGGTGGTCATAATGTTAATAGTGGATCCTAAATCAATTAATGTATTCTCTATGGTGGTGTTGTTTATAATTACAATCACTACTGGGGCTCTTGGATTCGTATATTTTGCAATCCGAGACTGACCTGTCATACATTCAGACATTTCTCCCATAACATGAATTGTAAGAGGGTCCTTTTGCTTCTTTCCTGGGAATTTAATACAAAGCTTTTTTATTACCTTACTATAGATTGGTATATCTTTAATAGCTTGTAATAGAGGGATTTTAATACAAATGTTCTTTAATTCATTCAAAGTGTTATACTCCAGATGAACTATAGGTTTTTCTATTATTAATCTTTCTCGAAATGGAGGAATTATTTGCTCCTGAATAGTTTCTTGTGGAGGATGGGTGTGTACTGAAACCTTTGGAATGTTCACATCTTCCAAGATAGCATCATTCACGGGTTCACTTGAATCTTCTTCTTTGTCATTTAGTTCATGAATGATGACTGATGACTTGGGTTTATTATTCACAACTCTTCCTGATCGTAATTTAATTTCATGTACAGGTACAGTCAAGATAAGGTATGAGGGAAGAGTTTGCAAATTGATGTTGTTAAGAACTTGAGTTGGTCTATTATTAGGGTTAGGTATCGACTGTGTAGGTAATAATGTCAGTTGAGAAGTATTTTCATTCTAAAAGTGGTGAGGTTGTTGTGTGATAAAAAAAACTGGAGATACAAATCCACATGACATTTGCTAGAAATTTGTTTGATTCTAAGGATAAAGATGATTAGGTGCAGGGATAGATTGTGGCCAAGGACATGGTTGTCCTCTCCATCCTTGTAACAAATATTGTTGTTTTGTAAATTGAGGAGGAGGATACTGAGGTGGCCAATTCTTCCAGCTATAATTGTTCCACTGTTGAGGTGGTTGATACCGAGGATAATAGAGTGCAAGTTGTGGTGGAAGGTTTGGATATGCTGGTTGCTCTCTAGGTTTCCAAGGAGGCCTCCTAGATGTTTTGGCTACATCCCCACTCTTATAAATGGCTTGCAACCCATGCAAGGATGGGAAATTATATGTTGGATTCTATTCTTTATAGATGTGACATATAGAGATGTTGTTTAATGGAAATTCCCTTTGGGGATGTTTAGTTCTACATTTTGGACAAAAGATACTCATTGATATTCATTCTTGATCCTGCCTCTTCTTGGCTTGTAAAGCATCTAGTTGGGAACCCATTTCTCCTAAGATATTAGTCTTAAAATTCTCCAACAGGTTTCCTATCTCTACTCTTGTAATTCCTCCTGAACTAGGAACATTTCTTCTTATATTTATACTGAAGGCCTCTTGAAATTTTTTTGTAGCTTTCCCCCTACTCCTAGAATAATTTTTACACATCTCATCGATCTGTGCAAAAGTTTTATGGGAAATATCGCTAGCTTCCATGAGATTAAGACTTTATAAGAAGTCCTCAGAGATTCCCTTAAGGAAAAATATACATACTGCATCTTCTCGAAGGTCATTATATTTAGACTTATGTAATGTATAAATGAACCTCTCAAGATAATCCTCCAGGCTCTCATCTTCAAGTTGTTGTATCTTTAATATATCATGTCAATATTCCTTAGGTTTGCAGTATTCTTGATATTTTCGTAAGAATGAGGTTTTCATATCATCCCAAGTCCTGATAGTGGATTCTCCTAATCCCATGAACCATCTTAAGGCAGAATCCTTGAGTGTAGCACGGAAGAATTTTAGTTTGTGAGCGTCTTGTAGGTAATTGTAACTCCTACAAAGGATATCGAACTCACACATGAATGTGTCCGGGTCCTCACTACTTTTTCCATAAAAAGTAGGTAAGGAGGAAGGAGGGATGTTTTTCATAGTTACATCCTACATTGTATCTAAGATAGGGAACCCAAAGGTAGCCTTAGTTCGATTTTCACCTTCTCCTTATTCATTTCTAACTTCATCATGATCTTCGTTTTCTCCCCATATTTCCATATAAGTTGGATTCTTAACGTAAATATACCTAGGAGGCTCATTTAGAGGTGATAATGGGGTGTGCCGACGTTCTTTTTCTGGAGAGGTCTTCCTCTGATCAACCGTATTTTTATTGAATCCTAGAGGGAGATTAGGTTCTACTGTATAATTTTCAATTTGCGAAATAACTAGATCTACTAAGGTTCCAAAGAGAGATTTTACTTGGGCAGGATCAACAAAGTCAACAAAATTCAGATCTCCAACTAGTAAAAAAGTTGTGTTAATCATATTTGGAACTAGTGGATGGCTAGAGGTTTCTAATGGTTGATATTATTGAACTTCCTTAGGAACAAGGTCCTTAGGACCTTCTCCCATAGTTTCTCCTTCTATGGATTCTTTAGTAAGATCTCCTACGGGAATTTCTTTAGGTTTCAGGGTAGAACTACTTCATATAGGTGTCTTTCGATACCTTTCTGGTGAGTTAGTAGTTGGGGAATTATGTCCCCTACGGTAGTTAGTAGAGACTTCAATAATTTTTTTGGTCTTGGAAAATATACCATAAGGATCTCTAATTCTATTACTATTGCTATATTTGGGGGTGCTTGTTATAACAGATGCGTAGGTTCTTACCTCTTATCTTACCGCTCTCCGTTTCCAACCTATGACTAAACTTCGCAAAGAATTCTATTCTACCTTACAGAACAACTCCCCCGCAACAATGCCAAAAGTGTTGATTGTTTTATTGTCTAAATCAATCCACCTATTCTTCAATTATCAACTAGGGTTGGTAAGCTTAGATTTGATACAAAATATATGCGAAGGTAGAGGGTGTCGTGTAAATAATTTAACAAACAAAAGATCAAAAGATATTTCAAAATGAAAAATTGAGTCAAAATCCTAAAATACAATTATTAAAGTATTTAAACTGAAATAAACTAAATAATTCAAAATAAGTTTTAAACTGAAATACCATCAACAGTTGACTATTCAAAAGGGAAACTAGGGTACAAGGAACACTTAACTTATAAGAAACTAGAAAACTTAATAAAAGAAGCAAGTAGAAAACTTAATAAAGAAAAATCAAAAAGAAGAAAGTAGAAAACTTAATAAAAGAAATATCTTTAGGTTCTATCCTACAAGTTCTTTCAACAATAACACAACATAAGAGAGACAACCTAAAAACATACCGAGGAAAACACATTTAACCCTAAATTTTGCACATAAACAAATAAATTAATTCAAGAGGAATAAACACAAAACCATACAAGAATAAAACAAAATCACAAACAAAACTTAAGAAACGTAAACTTTGTTTAAAGTAAAAGACGTAAGAAAAAATGATAAAACTTTAATAAATAATTTAAAAAAACTAAACTTTAATTTTAATGTTAAACAAAACTGTCATCTAACTATTACAATCAAAACATAATTCAGACATTCATAAAACAAAACTAAAAGAAATCTTAAAACACATAAAAACACTAAAAACATAACTAAAGAATGAATGACAGACTGAACTGTGGGTCTGGAAGGGTGGTTGAATAATAGACTGGACAGGCTGTCTGAATGACAGTTTGCACAGTTAAAATGGTAAAAACTAACCTAAATGAACTACTCTTTAGCTGAAGCCATACAGATGTAATTCTAATGCATCAGAACAGTAAATGAACCTATTTAACAGCAGATTAACCTTAAACTAATTGATGAACAAAAGGAATCATTAGATATTAAACTAATAAATAAACTGGAAATTAACTTGCATAAATTCAAAATAGAAAAATAAATAACAGAATTGAATCTATTTTAAATTCATAAAAACAACTTATTCTATATTCCTGAAAAGAAAGACTGAAAGTAATGCTTGGGAATAAAATAATTGGAAACAAAATGCCTGAAAGCAAGCTATGCGCGCATCTAACTAATTAACTTCTGAAATAAAACTAGGTTAATGTATTACAGAAAATCAATAAAATAGCATTTACTATGATCTAATGGAAGAAAACTAGAAATTAAACTAGACAAACTAAAAACATAAAAGAAACTAAGATAAACAAATAAAATGAAGCTTTGGTTGATGAGGGGCCCTCTCAGCAATCAGGGGTGATGCTTGGCTAACTTCTACATAAACGTAATTTTCAACAGCAATGCATACAACTCTTCATTTAGATGGTGGAACAGAAATACAAAGTTCAAGAGTAAATCACATCAAGAACTCTTCTCCTAACTCTGCTAATTGACTGATTTTCTAGCTAATTAAGCTCTCTCACAGAGGTTTCTTTATATAATGATTTATAGGGGTGATAAATTCGACCCTTTAGAGGTCGACTACTCTCTAAATTTAGCCGATATTTAAAGCGTTTAATTGTTTGCAAGCTAACGTGCAGGAATCCTCCTTCTTCAGCGTGAACAGTCTTCAAATGTGGCGCACGAGCTTCTCTCCATCATGAACGATCTTCAGAGGTGGTGAACAGGATCCTTCCTTATCACAACAGGTGACTGATGGCAAACAGAGGATAGCGTAGTGGTGCATCTTCTAGAGCGTGGGTTGAATGCAATATTCCAGTGCATGGATGATTGACGTGGTGGAAAGTAGAGGAGAATGCAGGCTGGAAAACAATCTAGAACATAGCTTCATCACCCAGACACGTGGATAACGGTTCGTTGGGAGCTGTTTCATGTTTTAAATGCCCGAAATTAATTCTCAACAGTGCGTAGTCTGATAGGCAATCTAGACGGAGTGCTGAACGGAAGGCTGGGACGTGAGATGGTGTTGTAAAGGAATATACACCAAATAACCATAGGTCTGGGGTTACCAACATACTCAATTACTTGCATACAGTTGAATTCTAAAGTACAGAATAGGAAATAGGAGGGTTAGAAGGAATTACTTGATAAACGAAGGTCAATCCTTGCTATCCTCTTCCTCTCTGTTCCACTTCCAAAGTCTTCAGGATTTCTCCTCTTTCACCTGTCAATAAACAATCTTCCAGATACAAGATGATTCATATATATATAAGCAGGTTAGATAAATCATATATAAGATGTAGAAACATAAACATTTATCAAACCAAGATACATGAAACACATATGGAAGAAGGATTCTCTTTATTATCAATAATGGAAAGAGTTTAAGGTTACAACCCAACGTCTGAGACAAGGACTCCTCTGAAACCAAAGGATTCTGAGTTCCACTGCTCCAAAGACTTTTGTATACAATCCAGCAGCATATCTTTGCTCTCCAAGTCTGTCTACCCCAACAACCTCCCCAAGGCCTGTATTTATATGGAGGAAATAAGGCAATTTCTCAAGTTGAGGAGGTTGAGACAGTTAAGGTAATTAAGGAAAAAGGCTTAACTAATCTCAAGCTATCGCGTGTTATTATTTTTAACTGTTAAGGGACACATTCGCGGGTATGTAGAAGAGCAACCCATGAATGACTCGTGACTTACCATAAGGGCAACCTGCGAATACATCCATTCGTGACTTGCAACAACCGACACTCGCGAATGACTCACGAGTTGTATAAAGGGAGAGTCGCGAATACAACTTAACATAGTAAAAATGGCAAAGTGACTAACTGGATAAAGGAAGAATGTATTATAAAATAAGCCACTCTATAGTACCATGAGCAAACCTCAATCCATAGATGTCCTTTTGTGTACCAACATGAGGAATGTCGGCACTCGGACGGAGAGGTGCCATTTAGGAGGATAACAGATGCCCCCTAATGTGTGAGGTCAGAGGGAAACGATGGCCGAAATACATTATAATCATCATCTTTGGGGAACTCAGAAATCCAATGGAGAAGAGAGAGAGATCCTGAAACAAATACATAGAAATGTCAAATACAAAGTTACATCTAAGGATGCTATGTTCAATTTACTGGAACACTAGCTCCTTTACAATATTTGAGTACATCACATAGCACCATGTATATTACAAAGTGGATCAAAGCCACAATATACAAGAATGAGTCTTCAAATATCTGGAAGCTGTGTATAGAACATAATCTTGCACAACTTGGTCCATAGGAACTAAGGTCTTCATAAAGGATCCCAAAGAACCAGTACAATCCAATCCATGTGAATAAGGGAAGCTGAAGTCGAACATGGAAAGGAGTCTACAGTTTGTCAATCAATAGATGATAATCAACAACTGAAGCAAAAGAATTCACCAATGATGAAAGTGAATCCTGAGGTACCATCGTCAAAACTCTAGGTCTTCGTCATCAGGAAGTGCTGAAACAGAACCATGCTGTGATAAGGAAGGCAACAGATCCTCCAACGGATCACAAGAGTGACTAGGAACTGGGAAAAAGAAGGTAGACACAAATATATAATAGATATAACAATGATGGAATCAGGCTATAAAACAAACATTGGGAAAAGTCCTTGAACAGTGAGCACACCACAGAGATGACCCAAGGAAGCGTACAACGGATAGATAGAACAACTAGACTTATCTGTCATGTAGGAGACATGATCAGATTCCCTAGGTATAATGGACAAGAGGAGGAGTTAAAAAACTCAAAGTGATAGCTGAACACAAGTAGACACTGAAACATGGATATTGGAAAACAAAGAGTGCTATGTTCAAGGATGACATGCTGCCATTACTGAAAACAAGAGAAAACTTCTTCCTTACCTTCCCTGTTAAATTTTAACGAGTCCAGGAAAGCCAACTCGGGTCCCTCTTCATTTTTTAACAAGCTTGAAGAGATGGGAAAATAATGCTTGATAGGATCCCCTCTTTCTTGTAAAGGTTTAACGAGTCCAAGAAAGAAAACTCGATACCATCTTCATTTTTGGCAAGCTCAAAGAAAAGAAAGAAGAATGCTTGATAAAACACTGATTCGTGGATTTTACGAGCCCGAACTAGTACATGATCGACAGTGTTTTCATAGTTTAGAGAGTCTGAAAACTCCAAAGAAGACTCCAGGGGGGTCCTTTTTCGTACAAATTAGTCTCCTGAGGCCAAAAAAGTATAAAACAAACCAAAGAAGAACTCTCTTAACTTTCGAAGAAGAAAAGGCGCACCTTTTTCGTACTTAGTCAGGAAGGTCCGAAAAAGGTTAAATTACCACCTACCCAACGCTCCTTCAAAAGCAGCATATAGCCTGAGTTTTATGAGTGTGAATGAAGGCAATATCACTCGAAAAGATCCATTTGATTACGAGAAATGGGGCTTACAACACTAAACTCGAAGCTTTGTTCTTTAGGGTTTAATGAGCATGACAAAGACATAAAGTACACTCAGAATCTTTTTCATGTTTTGGTCTAGAGCACGAAAAAAGAGAAAACTAAGCTCATACCGGGGGTTCCTTTTCTGTAAGTTTAGTCCCTCAGGTCCGGAAAAGAGATAAACCTATGCCTGAGAATACTCTTCTCAATTTAGTAGAAAAGAGAGGGATCCTTTCTCGTATTATTCCACATGGTCCGAGAAAGAGATAACCTACCACCAATGTGGATTCCCATTCACATATTCTTAACGATCCTGAACGGACAAGTTTACTCGGCAGTCAAGTCTATTTTGAGGAGTCAGACTTGGGCCTAAATAAACTCATAGTATTTTCCGTGAAGTTTTAACGAGTCCAGAAAATTCAACTCGCGGCCTCCTTACTGTTTTTAACGAGCTCGAAGGAGAGCAGAAAGAATGCTCTAAATGCGAGGAGACGAGTGTCATAGACAGGAAAAACAAGTTCCAAGTGCAAGGAACAGACCTATGCATAATGCAAGGAAAGTGAGCAAGATAAGGACACTTGGGGAACGTCTCCTCAAGGTAAAGGGTGTCAATTTGCAAAGGAAAAATGATACAAGGCTTAGCGACGATGAGAACAAAGATGAGGGCTTATACAACGAGCTAAAAGCGTGGAAGCCGGCATCAGGCTCATAAGCATGAGCAAGGCACATGAAAATGCAATTACGACTTGAACAACAAGGTGAGACCAATAAACAGTTGTGAATCCAACTAAGAATCCTGTCTCCAAGAGACAACAACATCAGGATCATATTCAGAAGAAAAGCTCCGATGCGGGTCACTTTGGAAGAAACACATGTGACTTTGCTATCTTCTATAAAAGGTAAAGTCAAGGCTGAATCAACCGAAGGAGATTCTATAGGACCAAGGCTCGAGGGTTTATAATCAATAAGATCAACCTCAAAAGGAGAGCAAAAATCAACAAGGGAGATAGAGCCTGTAGGAACAAACTCAATATCCAAGGAGTCGAAAAATTCATAAGAAAAATCAAACTCATCAGGATCACTAACTTGCTGTTCGAAAGGAGAGTCAAAAGAATCAACAAGACCAACATAAGAAGAAAGGTCAGGATTACTAGGCAAATCAGGGTTAGACTTAGTCACAACTGAACCAATATCCAAAAGAAGGTCAGACTGTATCAAAGACTCTAGGAAGACTTCATCCAAAGGAAGGAGATCATCCGAGATAGGACACATATCTAAACTTTCAAAAGGATCGACAGAGTGGAGAGAAGGCTCTACAGTCTGTATAGGATGACTCACCTGATCAACTGCTGGGACCAAGTCCCGAGAAGGTAAGCATGAAAACAAGGGCTGCTTCTCAGTAGCAATTAAACATAAAGGACAAGAGGCCACATAGTTCACCTGTGGTGGGGTGGTGTCTATAGAAACACCAGGAATCAATAAAGGAAAGACATGGTCTCTAGTTGGGTCAGGAGAGGAATCAAGAAATCCCAACTGATCGATAGTGACAATTTCTTCACCATGATTAAAGTACATCACACGAAAGAATGTTGACACCACAGCATGCATGGCATAGACATAATCACGTCCAAGGAGCATATTGAAATCCAAGGGGTCTTCTATTACCATGAAGTCAACTAAGACGGTCTTCCCACCCAAAGTAACAGGTGTTTGAGCAAGAATTCCCAAGGCTATACAAGTTCTTCTATCAAATGCCAGTAACTGACTAGCATTTGACACAAGGCTGGGAGATCCCATGCCTCGCTAAGCACGAGCAGACAAAATACTAACTAAGGCTCCTTCATCAACAATACAATAAGCAATCATATAGGGTTCAACTTTGACCTTTATCTGGAAAGGTGTATAGGAAGGAAGGCGTGGCTCAACTAGGATATCCCAAACAAAGGAAGCAATCTGAGAGCTTGGTGGGGGTAGATCTGAAACAATTTCACTACCCCCTTGTTCAGTAAGTTCTGAACTGGCAGTGAATAAAATGTGACTAGTAGACACTTCACTCTCCAAAGGAAGAGTGGGATTGATTGACAATGGAATTGATTCAACCACTTCATGAAAGTCACTCTCCAAAGGGAGAGTGGGATTGACCAAAGATAACATTGGTTCAATCACATAAGGATCACTCTCCGAAAGAAGAGTGGGATCGACCAGATCTGAGATTGGTTCGACCACTTGATCAACCAAAGGTTGAGTAGGTTGTTGAGAAACTATAGGGTGCTCAGAAGAAAGAAATCCTTGAGTCTTGGACCACACTCTTCGCACCTCTGCGATAGCAGGGCATAGGTGATTAAGATGATCTCCCTCACATAGCATACAAGGGAACTTAAGTTTGCACTTTGAACGACCAGTTTTCTCAACTGTGTCAACATGACTAGCAGCGGATGACTGTTTACTCTCAACATGTCTTGCAGAGGATGAGATTTTTCCACTAGCATGAACCACAGAGGCTGGGTAACTGGGTCCAACCTCGCTAAGAGAGGTTGGTTGTTGAGAGACTTCAGAATGTTCAAAAACAGGATGACCATGAACCCAAACTCTTTGCACCTCTGCAATAGAAGGGCATTTATAAGTAAGGTGGTCTCCCTCACAAAGCTTACAAGTAAACTTGGGCTTGTGTTTTGAACGGGTAGTATTTTCAACAATGTCAACATGACTTGAAGTGGCTGACGGTTTGTCTTCAGCATGAACAACAGAGGCTGAGAGACTGCCCCCAGCATGACTATCAGAGGCTGAGAGACTAGGTCCAACATGACTTGCATAGGTTGAACGGGCACCATCAACATGAACAACATAGGTTGAATGGTTAGGATCAATCTGCTTTGCAGCAGTTGAGTGTGTGCCCCCAGCATGAACAACAGAGGCTGGGTGGATGGATCCAACATGAACAACAGAGGCTATGTGGATAAATCCAACATGAACAACAGAGGTTGGATGGGGAGGTTCAACTTGAAAACCATAGGTTGAACGGGTGCCATCAGCATGCACTGTAGAGGCTCAGTGACTGGATCTGACATGACCTGGAAAGGTTGGAAGGATCCCACCATCATGATCAACAGATACTAGATGGTGAAGATCAACTTGACTTGCATAGGTTGAGTGCTTAGATCCAACATGGCTTGTAGAGGTTGGATGGGTTCCCCCAGCATGAACAACAGAGGCTGGGTGGTGAGGTTCCACTTGACTTGCAGAGGTTGAACGGGTGCCCCCTTGCTTATGTGCCTTCTTCCTATTCCCCCTTCTTGTAATCCTTTTAGACTGCCGGTTACTAGTATCAGTACTTTCACCGCATGAGGTAGAAGGAGGAGGAGAATCAACTACAGGTGAAGGGGAAGCAGTGTTTTGATGCTCTTGATATAAGGAGCTTACTTGAGAAGCATCAGGAGCATTCAAGACAATTGGAGTGGAAAACAACCACACCGGTAGCCCTAGGGTGAATCCCGGAAGATTCAAGGTGGCCATCAAGGGAACACCAGCATTCCCTGTGAGAGGAATAGTACAAGGAGTTCCCAGCATGGGGATCTCTTGGTTGGTGTCCAAAGGGGTGTTAGCCATAGTTTCAAAACAAGAGACAAAGTCTGAGGTTGATAGGCAACCAAAATTACAAAGCATACACCTAAAGGCACACTAAGTACAGACAAACCACACAGCACTCACTAAAAATTCCTAAAGCAAAACAGACAAATAGGTATAAGATGCACTTTCCAGAAGAAAGCTGATAGACAGTTACTTGGTGTCCCTGTAGATGTTCTTAGGAACAAGCGGAGGAATCACCCACCACCCTCCCACACTTTCTACCGGGGTTACCTTCCAAGTCCGTCCAAGGTCAACCAGAAATAACCTTTCGGTGTACCTGTGTATGAATCCTAGATGTCAAAGAGACTAAAGGCTACCTTCACTACACCAACAGTCTGGGGGGACAGTCGTCAGCCGAACTCATACGCATGGGCAGGGTAGTTGAGCCCGAAACTCTGTCTAGGATAGAATCCCCAGATGCGTAAAAGTCCTAAGTTACATTTTGACAAGGATTTGGAGGGTTATCTCCGCTGTCCAAGCCTCCACGCGGCCTAGTGCTTAACTCCCGTTTGAGAGGAGATTCCCAGATACAGTCGATGAAGTCAAGGATTTACCTAGTGAAAGGTCCACTACGTCTGAGTTTTATAACTTGTGGGAATTTTACACTTCCTATCCCACAAGTCTAGCCTAAGCTAGTAGGTGAAAGGCCCCTAAAAAACAAAACTTACTAGTAAATTTTAAATTATACGTTCATTTGAAAGGGCCGTTTCTTACTCAAGAGGAAATGGAATGGTAAACTGGTGGTGTTTTGAATCAAAATTGAAACAAAATGACTAAGGAAAGAGATATGATATGCAAAAGCAAAAACTATTCTCTTTATTTTTCAAATATAAAACTTGAAAGCCACAAAAGAACAAATTTTTTTTTATATTTTTCCAAAAACAATGATATGCTATGCAATCTGGACTAAAAGCCTAATCTACATGCATATAAAGCAAACATATGTTTTTTTATTTTTCTTTTATAAATGCAAAATAAAAAATAGCCTATCCACTAATGCAATCAAATACTGTAAGCAAAGCAAATAGACAACTACTCTACACCCCAAAAACAAACCCTAGGTTTCCCTAAAGATAGAAATCAACCTCTCTTGAAAAGAAGGCTTACAAAAGTAAAAAGGCCAACAACTTTGGAATGAAAAGACTGAGCAAAAAGACTAACATAAACAAAGGTCAAGACGTCCCAAGTATCAATCTAAACCTACAAACAAAGGCTGCTCAGTACCTTGTCCAACAAGGTCACGCCAAAGAAGGAGGTAGGGGGAGAAAGCAGTAAAAATAAGTATACGTTCTTTTTAATTTTCTTTTATAAAAGAAAAAGAAAAACTACAATGCACTATACTTGAGCAAACTTGAATCAAATAAACTGTCTAAAAGCAATAGACTGAAGCAAACAGGCTGACCAAAACAAAAGACAACCAACAAGGGAGGCTAGGAACCCTATCTTGGGTGCAAACAATGACAACAATCACTGCAGACTTACAAAGGCAAGTGACAACCAAATTTTGTCAGAAGACAGACTAGAAAAACAGAGCCCAATACTTTGACAGCAGATCTGGACAAAGACACTTTAAACCACAACCCAAACAGGCCAACTACTTCAGCATGCAAGCAGTAAATAATCCAAGCAAAAAGACTCAAGGGCTTTCGAAAAAGCACAAAATGTGATCAGCAGAGGCCTACAAACAAGCCACATAGCATTCATAAGAAAATCCACTCAGAAACAGGGATTACCCAAAGAAAAGAACCAGCAAACTTTAACTTAAAAATCCCTACTTCCAGGAGTATTCGCAACTGTCTACAAGAGCAACTCACGAATGACTCGCAACTATCCAATATAGCAACCCGTGAATGTGGACCTAGATTCACAACTATTTAGAAGGACAACTCGCAAATGGGTATAAACTTTTTCTCAAAAACAAGAAAAATAACAAGACTTTCAAATACTGCAGCAAGTATAAAACAGGACAAAAGATCACCGACAAACTTCTAAGCAAAGACTGATCAGGATACAGAAAAACCTACAGCAGTCTAGGCTTCCCCAGCGGAGTCGCCAGTTCTGTTGTAAAGGAATATACACCAAATAACCATAGGTCTGGGGTTACCAACATACTCAATTACTTGCAGACAGTTGACTTCTAAAGTACAGAATAGGAAATAGGAGGGTTAGAAGGACTTACTTGATAAACGAAGGTCGATCCTTGCTATCCTCTTCCTCTCTGTTCCACTTCCAAAGTCTTCAGGATTGCTCCTCTTTCACCTGTCAATAAACAATATTCCAGATACAAGATGATTCATATATATATAAGCAGGTTAGATAAATCATATATAAGATGCAGAAACATAAACATTTATCAAACCAAGATACATGAAACACATATGGAAGAAGGATTCTCTTTATTATCAATAATGGAAAGATTTTAAGGTTACAACCCAACATCTGAGACAAGGACTCCTCTGCAACCAAAGGATTCTAAGTTCCACTGCTCCAAATACTTCTGTATACAATCCACCAGCATAACTTTGCTCTCCAAGTTTGTCTACCCCAACACCCTCCCCAAGGCCTGTATTTATATGGAGGAAATAAGGCAGTTTCTCAAGTTGAGGAGGTTGACACAGTTAAGGTAATTAAGGAAAAAGGATTAAATAATCTCAAGCTATCGCATGTTATTATTTTTAACTGTTAAGGGACACATTCACAGGTATGTAGAAGAGCAACCCGTGAATGATTCATGACTTACCATAAGGGCAACCCGCGAATACATCCATTCGCGACTTGCAACAACTGACACTTGCGAATGACTTGCGAGTTGTATAAAGGGAGAGTCGCCAATACAACTTAACATAGTAAAAATGGCAAAGTGACTAACTGAATAAAGGAAGAATGTATTATAAAATAAGCCACTCTATAGTACCCTGAGCAAACCTCAATCCATACATGTCCTTTTGTGTACCAACATGAGGAATGTCGGCACTCGGATAAAGAGGTGCCATTTAGGCGGATAACAGATGGATACACTTGGCATTGATCTAGGGTGAATGGAGTGTCTATATGCTAGCATGCTTCAGGAATGGAGTGTACAACAACACATCTCAACATCTAGAAAACAACCAATGATTTTCACGCAATGGGCTGAATGATGAGATGGACATGCTATGCGAAAAGCAGGTTGAATGAATTTTGCATATTAAATTGGCCCAAAAGGATTATAAAACCTGTAAACAATTATATAAACTAATTAATACATCAAATATGCTTCAATAATGTTATTTTTAATTAATAAAACCATAAAAAATGATAATAATAAGATAATTTTATATAAGCCTTAAAAACACTGATACCTGAAGCTGAATAATAATATGCGTGACATAAAACATACAAAAGATGATAAAACATGTATTTAAATGAATATTTTATCTTCCAAAAATGATAACAAATCGAGGATCAACATGAACCATCGCTCATTATTCATCCTCGAGGAACTATGCCATCATTAAATCAATATTAAGTTGAATCCAAGGACTTCATCCATGGTAAGGTGGATTGGTTCAAAAAAACCTTCCCGACACCGGACGCTTTTGAAGAAGGAAACATGGCCAACATTTCTCCCACCATCAAGGTCAACATATCAACCAACCTTGAGGTTGTTGAAGAGATCACCCTCGGAGCATCATGCTCCCCTGCAAAAATCGCTTCTTACAAAGCACTTTTTCAGGAATTCTGTGACATCTTTGCTTGGTCCTACATAGAGATTCCCGGGTTGGATCCATCCATCGTGGAACATCACATTGATGCATGGCTCAATGTGGCATCAATGTGTCAGAAACAATGACTCATTCACCCTTCAAAAACTTCCACGGTCAAGGCTGAGATTGAGAAGCTATGTAAAACAGGCTTCATTTACCCCATCACGTATACCACTTGGGTTTCTAATCCTATTCCCATGAATAAAAAACAAGGTACCATCCTTGTCTGTACGTATTTTCATGATTTGAATTTGGCATGTCCCAAAGATAACTTCCCCACTATTTTTATTAACCAAATCATTAACGCATGTGCCGGACATGAAGCCTTTTCCTTCATGGATAGTTTTTTCGAATATAACCAAATTCAGATCCGAAAAGAAGACTGATACAATATTGCATTCACAACTCCCTAGGCCATATTTGCATACCGAGTCATCTCATTTGGCATAAAAATAATGGAGCCACTTTCTAGCAAGCCATGACTTTCTTCTTTTACGAACTCATCCACATCATATTGGTCTAATTGGATGACCTTACGGCTCACTCACGGAAGCATGCACAACATATAGATGACTTGCGACAAGTTTTCTTACAGTGCTGCAAGTACAAAATCCGCTTGAACCCTCCCAAGTGTGTATTTTGTGTCCCAGCCAGTCATTTACTTGGGTTCATCATTTCCCACAAAGGGATTGCAGTTGACCCTCTCAAGGTTCAAGCCATTCCAAACCTCCCATCACCACGCAATTTGCGCAATTGCAAAGCCTCCAAGGCAAGGCCAATTTCCTTCATCATTTCATCTCGAAATATGCAACGAAAGTTCACGGTTTCTTATGACTGCTCCATACCAACATCTGTCCTTTTTGGGATCAGCAGGTAGAAAATGATTTCGACACATTAAAACAAGCTTTGGCCTCTGCCCCGTTGTTGTCTCCACCTGACTTCAACAAGGATTTCATTCTCTATGTGTTGGTGTCTGAACATGCCATCGTTGGAGTTTTCATCCACAGGGATGATGCTCATCAAGAGCATGTGATTTATTATGTTAGCCAGAAGTTAGCCAGTCCCCCTTTGCGTTATTGGAATGAAGAGAAGATGTCCCTCACCATCGTCTTTTCCGTCCAAAAGCTATGCTATTACATCCTGTTGAACCATACTAGAGTCATGGCATATTCCAATCCCATGAGATTCCAATCCAATTAAAAAGTTGTTTTCTGTCACATATACGGTAGGATTTGTCTTCATTGTTGACTTTGCACTGATACCTTATCCGTCATTAAACCCTAGGATCATTTTTCATCCATGGACTATGGTGTTAAACCAATTTTACCTCGTACACATCATTGTTCCTCCATGGATAGGGCCTCCTTCTCATGGGTATCCTAGTTTAGAACACTTTATTGTCTTTCTGGTACCCATTCCGTAGTTGTATTAGATTTATGGGATCCTTTTTAGTTGTTTTTCATGATAAAATGAGCCCCATTTTGCATCTTTTTACAAGCTATCCCTGTTTATAAGTCTCCCTGCACTTATGGATTTTTCTTTAGGCCCTAGTTTGACTCCTTAAAATAGACTAGACTATCGAGTAAACTTGTTCATTCAGACTCGTTAAGAATAAGTGAACAGGCATCTACATTGGTGGTAAGTTATCTATTTATCAGACCATGTAGATTATTTACGCGAAAGGAATACTCTCTTTTCTACGGAATTGAGAAGATTATCTTTAGGCATAGGTTTATCTATTTTATGGACCTAAGGGACTAAAATTATGGAACAGGAACACTTGGCATGATCTTAGTTTTCTCTTTTTCATGATCTCGACCCAAACATGAAAAAGATTTCGAGCGTACTTTATGTCTTTGTTGTGATCGCAAAACCTAAAGAACAAAGCATCAAGTTTACTATTGTAAGCCCCATCATTAGAGAAAAATTGAGGTCTAAAATGGGCCTCCTAAGGAAAACAATAAAATAATAGTTAAAATAATAAAATAATAGTTAAAGTATTTAAATAATAGTTATTAATTTTGGAGGAAGAATGAAAAAACTACTCTTTTTGTTCATATTTTCGACATATCTCCCTGTGTTTTTACTGAAATTCTGAGTGGGAGAGCTCGTTGGATGCAGAATTTAATTCCACATCTAGTGAGTACCCACACTGCATACTTTTGATGGACCCTGATACCCCAAAAACAAGAAATACTTGAAAAAATGTGGTGATGACATCATCATCACATTTTTTCAGGTATTTCTTATTTTTGGGGTAGAGGGATCAGGAAAAAGTATGCAGTGTGGGTACTCGTTGGATCTGGAAGTAAATTCTACATCCAATGATCCCTCCCACCTGAAATTTGAGTAAAAACACAGGGAGGAACAAAAAAAGTAGTTTTCTTTTATGACAAATATGTCAATTCAACCATTATGGTTGACTCATTTTATTGAAATTATATTGGTTCTTGAATTCCAACTCACAAATTTTAGTGTTGGTGCATTTTCTTATAAGTCCTATTTTAGACCCCAAATTTCCTCTAATGTTCTCGTAATCAAATGGATATTTCCAAGTGATATTGCCTTCCTTCACACTCGTTAAACTTAGGCTACATGTCGCTTCTGAAGGTGTGTCGGTCTGGTATTAGTTTACCCCTTTTTTGGACCTTACCAAATAAGTATTAAAAAGGTATACCTTAGTCCTTTTGGAGCTAAGAGAGTTCTTCTGTGGATTGTTTAATACTTTTCCGGCCTCAGGAGACTAAGTTGTACGAAAAAACACCCCCCTAGAGTCTTCTTCAGAGTTTTCAGACTCTCAAAATTACAAAAACACCAACGAGCATCCACTGATTCAAGATCATAAAATCCACAAACTAGTGACATATCAAGGATTATTCTCTCCCATCTTCAAGCTTGTAAAAAATGAAGAGAGACTTGAGTTGAATTTCTTGGACTCATTAAAACTTAACAAGAAAGATGATGGATAATTACTCTCTTTGGGTTATAAACAATGGTAGCATTTCATCCTTGAACAAATCACTCTCTGAACTTTCTGATACTCATGCCTTAGATTACACTTCCAGCTCAGCTATTACTTCAAGTTTTTACTCCTCCACTTGTCATTTATACATGGGGAATATGATCATGTCTCCTACCTGACAGATAAGTCTAGTCGTCATATATGCAAGTCAAAACCTGCATTGGGTCACCTATGTATCATGTTCACTATTCAAGGATATGTACCTTTATCTGATAATCCTAATTCCCATCATTATCCTCTCTGAGAATCCTTGTGTCTATATTCCCACATCCATTTTCCTAGTCACTCTTGTGATCTGTTGAAGGATTCATTGCCTTCCTCCTCACATCATGGTTTCTCACCAGCATCTCCTGAAGACGAAGACCTAGATTTTTGACGATGTTACATTAGGATTCACTACCCTTATTGGTGAACTCATTTGCTTCAGTTTTTAGTGTTACTCATTTTCTGACATTCTATCAAGTTCCTTTCATGTTCAACTTCATCTCATCTATTCACATGGTAGGGATTTTACTGGTTCCTTTGGATTTGGATGAAGACCTTAGGTTCAAAATCTATAACCTAAGTTGTGCAAGATTGTGTTATGTTCAACAACACTACTTCCATATTTTGAAGACTCATCATTGTATATTGTGGCTTCGATCCACCTTTGTAATATACGTGGTCTTGTTACCCATGTCATATGATGTAATTAAATATTGTAAAGGATCTAGTGTTCCTCTTTATTGGACATGGAATCCTCATATATGATTTTGTATATGAATTTGATATGTATTATTTCAGGTACCTCCCTGCTACCTTGGTAACTGAGTTCTCCAAGATTAAATATTGTAATGTATTTTGGCCATCGCTTCCCTCTGACCTCACACATTAGAAGGAATATGTTATCATGTGAAATGTAACTTCTTTGTGTGAGTACTGAAACTCAATATATCAGTACACAAAAGGACAAAATGGATAGAAGTGGCCAGAACACTATATATTGGAATGACCTTTGATGCATCATCCTCTTACCAACCTGACCTATTTTTATAAGGCCATTAGGGTGACTACGTGACTATTACCATTGTAGCATGCGTACCATACGTGAGTATTGACATTGTGACCCGCATATACATCATTAGGGTTGGAACCTACCGGTTTCTCTTATGAAAGTCATGTATCATATGCGACATGATAGTATTAATAGTCATGTATGCCTTAATCCAAAATTAAAAATATAAACAATTTTAGTTGAGGACATTTGGGTCCTTAATCATATCTATCCCAACTTCCCCAACCATCTCAACCTTTATAACCTCTCTTTTTCCTCACATATAAATAGAGGGTAGGGGTTGAGGCTAATCATCATGAATTCTAGAGAAAAGTTATGCTGGTGGTTTTCCTTTAGATATCTTGGAGCAGCCAAACTCAGCGTCCTTGGCTAGCATAGGAGCACTTGTCTCAGATGTTGGTTGCAATATCACCCCACTTTTTTATCAATAAAGAGAGTATTTCTTCCATTATTGTTTCTTTGCACTCTTATGTATTATGATTTATGAATTGTCATGTTATTTCATTGCAAGCATATTATTTCATTGATCATCTATACAATACATAAGATATTGCAGGAAAATTCTTTCTCTTTGCAGGTGTTGGAGATTCCCTGTAAGATGTGGAAATAATTTGGATTGAAGAAGAAATCTAGGATCAACTGTCGTAAGCAAGGTATGACTAAATTCTTCCTATTTTTATTTCAAATTCTAAAATTGTTGATTGTCTGCAAGTTTATTTAGTAAATTGGTAACCCCATAAACCCTAGGTTATAAGGTTGTATTCTCCTAAACAACATCCATGGGAAACTAAAATGGGGCAAGAGATGACAATTATGTAGAGGATGTTTGAGAGCAACTCGGGTTGACAGAGGAAGACAAGATAACAGTGAAAATGTTATATAATGTGCATTTTATAGGAGAGGATTTTGAATTTCTCATATTAAATGAAAATACCAAGTTTCATTCAATAATTGGTGAAGATATTTGAGCATGGGTCATATTTATTAATGGGGACCATTAGTCCATAAAATGAAGGCATGGTGTACCATTGGATAACACGTATAGAAAAGAAAAAGAATGGTTTCAGGGTCATGTGCAAGAGGTTTTGAGAAACTTCTTTTAGGACCCTAAATCCTTCTTGGGTGGACGCGTGGCATAGTGGTTTATTTCTATAGGTGGTAGATGAAGAATAAATAACCTATAGCTTTACAGTCCTGAAGTCATCTGGAGAATTGATCAATTTTGGATTTGGAACAAGATCTTCTTTCAAGATGGTGTATTTAGATGGAGGCACTAAGATCATATTATCTTTTATTCCTTACATTTATTTCACTTTAAGAATACCACACGTTGGTTACAATATCAGGTGAAAATGGTTTTAAAAGACCAATTTTATGGCTCTAAATCAGTGATTATGTGACACGTGGACTAGCATTTTTCAATTCAAGGTCCCCTCAGTTAGTTATCATTTGCGCAGCTTAAAGGCCCTGACGTATTGTGAGATGTCAACCCTTGGTTCCAATATCCAATATAAAACTGCAACTCAACCTCATCGTGATGGAGTCACTGTCATCAAATGATGCGATGTATAATCCTGTGAATTTTCATATATTACCATCACAATTTCAGGGTTGAGATAAAGTCGTTTGATGAAACTACTTAAGCTACCCTGACTTCATCGATATTCGACACATGTAATGCATGAAACCACTTTAGGGTACGACGACACATTTATCGAGTGTGCAACTTATGAGCCCTGAATGATATTACACCATGGATTTGATGCTCAGTTGACAAAATTTTAATTCCATGTTATATCTAGAAATAGTGATCAAAACTTTACATGCTCACTTGCTTCATACCATTCCACTTTATATTTATGATTTTAGACAAGATCACCACGTTGCAAGGGGGTTTTGTCAAAGCTAGTTCACCATGATCACTCTTATAACAATTTAGTTTGTCTGCAAAGAATTCCACTAACAACAAGGATGAAGAGAGGATTTGATGAGTTTGAGGTACAAAGAAATATATCCATGCAGTAATTCTCTATAGTCTCCATGAGGCTTTGATTACCCATGCAAATATTCACTACCTCTTACATGAAACCAAATTTGCAAGTTAAATATGCAATGATATTTCCTCAAGAAAGAATATCAAGATATAAGGACTCCATTTATCTCTGCAAGGAAGCAAAGATCGAGAGGGATCCCACTAAAAAATAAAATATACGTATTTGTATTTTCATTATTAAATTCTCTTGTAAATAAATGTTGACACATAGTTAGTTGACAGGGGCTCACCTACAGATCTGTCGACACCCTTCTATGAAATCTAGGTAAAAACCGGCTCGGATAGGTTTTAACCCATCAAGCAACACTTGCGAAGCAGATGCAGTCTCACCTAACATGCTTTAGGGAGGGATACATGAACCACATTTCTACAGAAGGAAAGGGACTTTCACAATGTTCTTATCCTATCACAGTTTCATTCAAATATCCATGGTTTACGTGCATTAATCACAACAGTTGCTTATCATCATTAACATTGAACATCAATGCACCTTAAACGAAGACATCAACATGTATCAACCCAGTCATCACCATAATACTTGACATCATTCAAATTCAAATAGGAAAATCATAGATGACATCATTCAACGCAAAATAAGATAAGAGTTCCATCATCATATTTCGTCTTATATCAGCTTCTAAAATCATAGTACATCCCTTGGTTGAAATCCGTAGACCAAAACACATTCATCCACATATTGAAAAATAGATTGCAAAACAAAAGATACAAGATAAGATTCCCAAGATATAATATCCTTTCGATCCTACTTCTAAATCTATTTATAGTCTTACGCCATTACAAAAAGGTCCACATGGGTTGACTCTCTAACTAACTTGGACCAAACTTCTAACTAATTAGACCAAGCCGACCATACTTGTTGGTATATTTCCCCTGCATAGTTTGACTTTGTCGCTTGTTGATGTATTCTTTGTCACACCTTGCACACTTGATCCCCTTGCCAATAGGGCCCCAACACAAACTTGTTGCTCATCCTCAGTCCACGTTAGTTGGACATAAACAGTTCGTTGAGTTTTTCCTTGAAGTTGTCATGTTCTATTTGCATGTGTTCAAAATATTCTTTGACCTTTTCTCTCAGCATTGCGTATTCCTCGGCCTCTTGGTCTATTCGTTTATCTTCAGATACCTCTGACACTTTAGTTTGTGCCTCCTAGGTGGTCTCAAGTCTTTCCATAGCTTTACGTTCTAGTTGCTCTACGTCCTCTTGGAATTGATCTAACTGCACAATCCTTCATTGATGTATTTCTTGTTCCTTATTGACTTGTTGTTGTAGTGCTTTCAAATAGAACACCTTGCTTGCATAATTGGGGCCATCGTTATTAGTGATCCCCTCATCACTGTCAATTATTCCTCTGCCTCATGGATTTGTGCACCTAATTGTTGCGGTTGGTTGTCCTGAACCACTGTCATTCAAAACCGTCATTGCTTCAACAATGGAGTTGGATTCTTTCTCCAACTCCTCTAGCTATGTTGCTTCCTCCTCTATATTTATTTTTTTCTCTACTACCTTATATGGTGGTGTACTTAGTACTATGTGTGCTTGCAACTCCACATTCTCCTTCTTCAAGTCAGTGATTATTTTTCCTGGTTGCAATACCTTTCCCTCTGCAAATATCTCTATGATGATGTCTAGAATATTTTCACATGCAGATGATATGTCCCTCTCCAGTCGCTACCTTTCATCAAAATCCTTGTATTTTGTAATCATCGCTACCTGTTGCACCTTCTTCATTCATTCTATCTCTTCTTTTTCTTGTGTTATCTTCTCTTGCGACTTGACTAATTGGTCATGTACAATCTCCTCGTGATATTTGATTTCTTGACTCCCTGCCTTCTACAGTCATGCTAGCATCTTCATCGGTAGCTCATTGACATCAAGGCTAATCAAGTCGAATTGTTGCATCATCTCATAAACAACTTCACTTCCTATTGTCGTTGCATGCGGAGAAATATGTATAAGTTTCACTCTCTTACTAGTACTTATCTCATCTTCTCTTTGCAGTGCATCAGTCTACATTACCTTTTCTAGAATGGAATTTGTCAGGAATTGCATAAATCCCTTGACTTGTTGAAATTACTCTGTCTAATTCTTCTTTACCTTTGCTTGTCTTTCACTATCCCCTATGGTAATTTCGTCCAGTATCTGACTTAACTATTCTTTTGCAATCTTTGGTGTGTTGATTACTTCTCCTTGTTCGAATCTTCTCTTCGTTCTTCCTTCTATTTTTTCCTCTCCAGCTCTGAATCTGTTGAAGTCATAAATTATTCTTCTTATGAATCCTCCTTAGATATATTTTCTTGCTCTTTCTCTTGTTCACCTGGAATGATTGGTGGGGATCCTAATTATGTATCCGACAGCTCATCGATACTAACCATAACCTTCCATTATGCCAGCCATTCATCAATAATTGTATCTAGTTATTTTTCTGCCATCTTGTATAATGTTGTTAGCCACTAGTGCTTGTCATCGCACCTACCCTAGATGTGGATCTCATGTTGTGGCCCCATTGCGAATCGTGCCACCCCTCTGTATTTTGTCATGACCTCCTTTGTGAGGCATGAGACCTTTCCTATCGCTTCTCGAATTCCATCCAAATATAAGTAGAATTGGACATTGCAATCAATTTATCGCTCCTTATTGTTAAACACCCATAGGTTTTGATATTGTGATTCCTTGCATGTTCTAAACGCTTCAATGTCCATCCCCTGGTAAAACTTGGGTTCCATCCAACCCACAAGTGTGATTAATATCAAAATCCATGAATAAGTAAATGACCTTTTTCCCTCTTATGCCAAAATGGCATCTTTCGTCAGTTTCTTCAATGAAAGAAGGAGTGGTTCATCTGAACCCTCTATGCGCACTTCTCCACGTAAGTAATAACTCCCGACGTGCATTGGTTTAGTCTATTTTTCTGCATCATTTTCACAACCAGCAGCTTTGTTGGAACTCAAATTTCCTTGTCATTAATAGTTTTGATGACATATGCCTGATTTTCCTGAATGAAATCATATTTCTTCTTGAGCTTCGTGGTCAACCTTTTGTCATTATATTTTCCTCTGAAATACTACAATGGATCAACACCTTGCATTGGCAGTCCGGTGATTTAGGAAATTAGGTCGACCATGATAGGAAATTTTGTATCCAGCCAAAGACACCCTCCATGGAATAATGACAGTAACTTCTTCATGCACATGTTAACTTCCTCCCCATGCATGTGGGTGATGGGAAACAACCCCGATTCCCATTACGTCAGTGCTCTAGTGACTGGACCTCCATCATGCGCTTTATTTTCATAAGGTTTTTTGATGCATTTTGGATATGCCAGAATGTCATGATCACTATACTCCAACTTCTGCAGTCGTGTCACAATGTTCATGGCAACATGCACCCCTTTTGGCATTGCTAGCATCTTGATGGTAAGCCTCTGGTTCCTACTGAGATGAACCGACGTTGCATCTGCATTCCATGGTGGTACACAACGTGGAATGTCATCAATTGTTGGCCCTTTCCTTGCTATAGAATCCTCTCCTCCGGTCATCAAAGAGGATGACTTCTGATTCTGTGGCCCTGGTTGCACTTCAAGTTGACTTGATCCTTCATTGTAGAGACCTTGGGAAATTCTGGGCCCTCTTATTCTTTGGAATTCATGGCAATACATCTTGGATTTTTGGTCTCTATTCTTCAATCTATATTCTCTTTGTCGGTGAGTCTTGTGTGCTATCGCTCGAAATAACTAGAGCCATCGCTACTGGTCTATCTCTCTCTCACTCTTTACTTCTCTCTTTCACTTTCCTTTTCTCACACTCATTCTCACAATCATCACAATGGTTCAAATTGCACCCCCCTATTGATTCTTATAGCCTTGATAGTGCTCGTGTGAATGATTTCAATCATCATAGCCAAATGAATGACCAAATCTTCCAGTGATTCTGTAAATCCAATGGTCTGATTTCTCCATAAATGTGTGTCTTCTCCATTTGCATCATCTCCCATTGGGTTTAATTGCTTCATTTATTTCCCGATGTGACCATAGAACACCTTGTCTGGTACCTACTTGCTGCGATTTGTGCATTTTTTCTTGTCGACTTCATTTTGCTACGATTTTTTGGTTCTTGTGATTTCTTTTCCATTCTCTCTCTCTCTCTCTCTCTATTTATATGTGAATTATCAGTCATGGTGTCGCACCTGGATATCCTGATAGCTCCTTAGTTGGCTTCCATTCACTAATTTTGGTAGCAACGTTCCATCTAACTCTTGTAATTGCATCGCACCTCTATTGGTAATGAAATGAATCACATAAGGTCCTAACCAATGCATTTGTAACTTGCCTGGGTGTTTCATGAAATTGTTGTCATATAGGAGAACCATATATCCATTGTAGAAGTACTTCGCTGTCACATGGTAGTCGTGCCATGCCTTCAGTCGATCCTTTTCTGCTTGCTGGTGAAATCCTGCAACGAGCTGATCCTCCTCGTGTTGCAACAACTGCACCAATTGTTTGTCAATTGCTTCTTCATCACTCATTCTTGTTGTTGTTGATATGTGTAGGCCAAAAACAATGTACTCCATCATCATTACTGCTTCTTGGCCATAGACAAGCTTGAATGGTGTTTTCCTCGTCAATCATTTGCATGTTTTTCTGTAGGTCCATAGTATCGCAAGGATATTCAAATCCCAATGATCCTGATTTTTGTTACAAACCTTCATTAGCGCATGTTCTAATACCTTGTTGAATGCTTATACTATTCCATTTTCTTGTGGGTCATATGGAGTACTCTTCTTATGATGTATCTGAAATTCCTCAGTCATCGTGTTAATCATCTGATTGACAAAGTGAATCCCTTTGTTTCTCATTAGTATATTGGGACAACCAAACTAAGTAACCACATTGTTGAATAAGAACCTAGCTGTTGTCGCAGTTGTACAATCTGTCACTGGTGTTGCTTCCACCCATCGCATCAAATAGTCTGTCGCAATGATGATGTATTGCACTCCCTTCTATTTTACCGGAGGATTGATGGGTCCCACAAGATCCACAATTCATTTGTTGAATGGATGCAACTTGATCTGAGGAACTAGCGACATCTCATCCCATCTCAATGGATTCCTTGTCCTATGACAGACATCGTAGCTTTTAGCATAGTTTGCAGCATCACTATGCATTGTCAGCCACCATAACCCAACTCAGAGTATCTTCCTAGAGATTGTGCATCCTCCATAATGTCCTCCCATGACTCCATCATGTGCCTCGGCCAATATTTTCTCCTGTTCGTGTGGTGGGACATATTGATGCAGAATTTAATCCGACCCCATCTTGTGGCTTCGGCACATGATCAGTTAAAAATACACAGCTCTGAATACCAGTTGCTTCTTCTAGTTCATAGTGTAGTCCTTCAGTTCTTTACATGTCATCAAAATTTGAATAATTTGTTCATAATGGTAAGCCACCTTATCGATCTTAAACAACTACGCATCAGGGAGTCCATCCCCAATGTTGCTTGGTTCTTGATCTAACTCTATCCTTGAGAAGTGATTTGGTCCTGCATTCAACGGACCTATATTTACAATTATCTTGAAATAAAATTCTTGAAATAGTAACAACCATTGACACATTTTTACCCCCAACATAGGCTTGTTGACTAGGTGCTTCAGTGTTGAATGATCCATAAATATTTTGAAATTTCCTCATAGCAGATAGTGGCAAATATTTGTAATTCATACACCATTGCCAATCTTCCCTCTCCATAGTTGTGTAGTTCCTTTCTTCAATAGATAACTTTCGGCTTGAAAATGTGATTGGGTGATCAATCGATCCTTCCCCTGGCTATGCCAAAATGTCTCCTAGTGTGACTGATGAGACGTCAACATGGACTTGAAACTCCTTTGTCCAATCTGGAAATACCGGTACCAGTGTTGTGACCATTTTTTGCTTAAGAGTATTGAGACTATGTTGACATTCATCGTTCCATTCTAATTTTCCATCCTTTTTCAACAATTTCTCCATCGGCGTTGTTATTTTTGCATATCCTCATATGAACTTCCTACAGTATCCTCTGTGACCCAACATCATCCTAAGTTGTTTCACTATTATTGGTGCAAGTAAGTCAACAATTACCGCGATATTGGTAGGATCGACGAACATACATTCCTTACATACAATATGTCCTAACAAAATCTCAAACGGAGCATAAAGTACTCACTTCTTCAAATTTAATGAGATATGATGTTGTCGACATCTTTCCCACATCAATCACATATTCACAGTGTCGTATTTTACCAATGTATAGACAATCTAATCATCCATGTAGTCTACCATAAATTTATGAATGAAGTCCTTAAACGCAAAGAAAACTATCCTAAAAAACAACTGCAGATGCATTTTTTTAGATCGAATGGCATCACTCTATACTAGAAGCATCTCCACTCTATGAAGAAATTGTTATTGTGCTTATCTTCCTTCACAATCCTTATCTAGTGGTATCCTGAAAATCCATCTGTGAATGAATAGATCTCTTGTCCTCCGATACCTTCCAATACTTCATCAGTAAATGGTGTTGGGAATGGATCATGAATACTCACATCATTTAACTTCCTTAGGTCGACACAGATCCTAATTTCTCTCGTCTTTTTGTATTGAACAACCATTAGACCGATCCACTCTGAATCTCGAACTAGTTTGATAATGCTAGCATCCAGCATGTGTTCTATTTCATCTTTGACACGTTCCTTATATTGCATGTTCAATCTTTAAGGTCGTTGCTTTACTAGTTTCACATATGCTTTAGAGGGATTTTCATTTCTCCTAGGTCACCTGAAATCCATTTCATCTTAGCAAATTTTGTTAAAAATAAATCCTGGAATTCATGCATCAAGTCAGTGATCTTCACCATTGTTGCTTCATCCCAATAATCCCCAATATTAGAATATTTTGGGTTTTTTGTTGTACCAATATTTACCTTTTGTATTTCCAACGGTTGTTTAACTTTGTTGGATGGTATTTCATGTGCTGTGATTTCTTGAATTCCCTCGGATTTTGTGATGTTTATCGCTCTTGGATCATCCTCATTGTCAGCTTCTCGTGTTACATTGTAACATTCCATCATTAATTATGTTTCTTGCGCTCCTTTCGACAATTCTAATAGAACTACTTCCAACACAATACTGTAGATGTGCTGAAGTGTGTCATGCATGATCAGATCATCACTCGAAAAGATGAAGGTGTGACTGAAACTGACAGTCAACTCATCTCACGTTGTAATTTCCCTTCACAACTCTGTCAAAATGTACCATATCCTTGGTATTTTGTACGACATATGCAAAAATGCATGCACCCATTATTCCTGTGGAATTAATACCCATGTAGTTTGGCATGTGACAAGATGGCTAGTGGGATCATTACTTCCATCATATTTCTTCCCTTGGTAGTGTTTTTCTTTCCTAAATCAAACTTCCAATAGTCTATGACATATCTTCCAATCTCCTATCGAGCTCTTATGTGTACCCCACCATCTTTCTAGAGTAGCCTTCAGTGCTTCTTCCAAAGCCAACAGTCACTGAGGTTATGATACTTTCTCTTCAAATTCAACAATAAAATTAATCAAGTTAGGAAATCCTTCATAAGTCGATATTTTGATGACTTATGTCATGACCTATCACAATGACTGATTGAATCATCCACATTTCCTAATTGACACCTCATGTAATCGGCTCTTCTGGTTCTCTAGTGGATCGTCAGAGTCTGATGACGCAGAGCTAGTACTTCACCAACCTAACTCTTTGTTAGTGGTGGGATTGATATAGTATTAAAAAATATGGTAAGCATGATCCCATCCTCCCACAACTTATTATTTCACATGTTCAATGTATCTTCGACCTTTAGTGACATCTAATGGGGCAATTATTCGCATGTCACGATTCTCAAATGTCATTACTCTTTCCTTGAAGTTGATGACCACCAAGTTGTCACTTTCCTAGACAATTCCCAGTAGTGAAGGATATGATCTATTCTTGTCGACCATCTCAATGACGTCAAAGTATGAAAATGTATTTAATCCTTCTACTTCGAGAAGTAGATGGGGTACTCTTTTGATTGGAGATAGCTTGGCCTGATTTACTAGTCATAGTTGTACCGGATACCAAACCAACTTGGTTTCCCCATTCTCTCCCAGGATTTCTTCATTATGGTAATGATTTATGATCCCCAATCCAAAATGATTGAATCCACATCATAGTCATTGATCTAGACATTCATCCTCATTTCCTTCATTGTTTTCTTCTTATGTAACAAATTCATGGCATGGTCTTGTTTCCCTCTCTCTTTTCGATCCGACAATATCACTATTTCTGCTAATGAATCAGGGTATTTTTCTAGCAACATACAACTTTCTATAAAATTTTGCAATGTACTGACCCTTCGTGATGACCCTAGCATAGCTATTATATCAAACATGGGTGGAATTTCATAGACAAGAAACTTACCATCGTTTATGTTCGGTATGTCTCTTGCATTGAAGAAATCCTCTTTCTCAGCGTTGACGTCAAATCGTACCTTATTTCGAGCTACCGGTCGAATATGTGGGAATGGTCCATCATCTCCTATTATTTCTCCTCCTCAATTTATCACTATGACATCTGCTAGCTGATTTCAGGTTTCCACCAATATTTTTCCTATAGTTGGTCATGCCGCTTGGTTATGGGTTGCATTCTAGTTTTGGTTCTCGCTTTGGTTCTGATTCTTGGTGGTGGGACATTCTTCGCTTGCCACTTCAGAATAAGCAGTAGACAATATTTGATAGTATGATCTGAAATGTTGCAATAGGTACACTAAGAGTGTAGATTCGAACAATATCTTTGGTGATGCCCCAATACTCCACAATTATAGCATGTCATGGGTCCACTACCTCGTCCCATATCTCCTCCTCGACTAAAGCCTTAGTTCCATCCTCCTTGGAATCCTCCATGAAATCCTCCGTGAAATCCTCCTTGTGGTTGATACTACAGTTGGTTAAACTGCTACTACTTGTTAGATTGCAGTTGAGCATACTGCAATTGAGTGTAGTATGGATGAGTATATTTTGGTTCAATGTTGCATCTAGTTGTATTACAACTGTGTGGAGAAAACTGTGACTGCTGTTAAACGAACTACGGTTACAGTGGGTTATAATGCGGCTATGGTAGTAATCTTTCTACTAGTCATTGCTCTTCTCCCTTCATAAAATATGTGTCCATGGTTCTCTCTTGGAGCAATTCATAAGCTCTACAATCATTTTCTTCATGGCCAACTAATCGAAAAAATGTATAGAACAAGTTCATCAGTTTCAAAAAAACTTTCTGAAGGTATACACATTCCTCTGATCAATGCCCTTTGGTCTAAAAAATATGAAATCATGGCAGTCCTCCTTGACTTAGTGGATTTGGGGCTCCTACATGTAGATACTCATGAAATTTCGGACATTGATCCTTATGTTTCCCTTCTGTCCAACATCGAGTGCACCAAACTTCTTCATGGACGTCTCTTCCCTTCTTGATGTCCTGTAATTGAATAGTAAGGATGGCCAATTGTGACTAGATCTAGTTCATTCCAACCCCCGTTTCGCCAATCCACAAGGCCTCTAACTTCATCGTGATTCCTAAAGCTTCATTCTATGATGCAATCTTCTACTTCATTAATGGAATATGAATGTGTGGTACCAAGGCTACTATAAACCATTCCTTGTGTTAGACTCACTCATCTAGAATCTGATCTTAGCCGTCATAGTTTTAAACCGCTGATCAAATCCCACACGGACTCATTCAGATATTTATTTATCTCCTTTAACTCAGTAATGTATTGTGACTCAGATTTTGGATTTTTGAATTCTTCGATTAGTCTAGTCTGGATCTGAGCCAGGGTCTTCTGCCAATTCCCTATTGGTACTTGTACAAATTTCATGTACCAATCCAATGCCTAACCTTGAAAAGTCATCACCAATTGTCCTTTCTTGATGTATTCATATTATACTTTATTTACAGTCCATACTTCTTCACATATAAACCAATACTATTCGGGATCCTCGGTCCCATTACATTGGAACAATGGTAACTTCACATCGTCACCTACCATTCTGGTCCTCCTTCCAGTATTCATCAATCCACTACTGTTACTACTATGTTGACACACATGACAACCTTTCAAAGAGTTAATTTTTCTTCCTCCTAAACTTGGCGCAATGCATGGAGGTGTAGGTACGTTGTTGATTTGGGTCAGTCCTTCCTTGCGCTTGGGTGTATCCTGGCTATTTCCTTCATCAATGTAGGGTTTCTTAGTCCCTATGGTCTCCTCTCACAGTTTCTTGTTCCAACGACACCAAGAATCTCCTCATTCCTCCACTTCCTCTCTTGTCAAAACCTCACCACACTTCATAAAATACCACACTCTTCCTCAACTTCCCTCATAGTCTCGTCGTAAATTCCATCCATCTACCCCATATCATTCCATTCAACCCTTTTCCTCATTGTACCCGCAACCTATGCACACCAGATCTTTACTCATCAAAGTTAATATTCTGTATTATTTTTTCACAGATGAGAATTTTAATCCATAGTTGTAAAGATAATAGAAATCTACCCCTTGGTCCCTTGAATAATTCCCTCTCTACATCACTGTATGAATTTACTGTGTCGACATAAAACTTAGTAATATAGGCTTCCAAAATGTTTTATATCCACACCTCGATAGATCTTAAATTCCTTTTTTAACCCTTCTCAACTGTTGGATCAGTTCAGGGGTCCACTGATTGGGTTCGCCTCCTTGGAAGTTCCTCTTCTATAAAGTAAGTTGTGACAACCACTCGTATAGAATAATTGGGAACTCAACGAAGAACAATTCATGAGTATCATAGTAAATATATTCTCTTGACCACTCTTCTATTGACAATATGGAACTCTATTTTTATTTAGCTGTGAATTCTCGGGCCTCCTGTCGAATTAGTCTCAGATCTCTGGTTTCGTCGAATGCCACAACATGTCCCTTTCTTCCTTGCACTATGGTCTTGGAAATGAAACCATTTGTTGACACAAAGTCAGTCAACAGGGGTTCACCTATAGATAGGTTTTACCCTATCCAGCAACACCTACGAAGAAGATGCAGTCTCACCCGAGATGCTTGAGGGAGGGATGTAGGAACCATTTTTCCACAAATGTAAGGGGACTTCCACATAGTTATTATCCTATCTCAGTTACAGTCATATATCCATGGTTTACGCGCATCAATCACAACAATTACTTATCATCATTAACATTGAACATCAACTCAATGAAACTTTAACAAAGACATAAACATGTATCAACCCAGTAATCACCATAAGACTTTGCATCATTAAAATTCAAATAGGAAAATCATAGATTGCATCATTCAACACAGAAGAAGAAAAGAGTTCCATCATCAAGTTCTATCTTATATTAGCTTCGAAAATCACAATACATCCCTTGGTCGAAAGCCTTAGACCAAAACACATTCATTTGCAGATTACAAAACATATCACAAAATAAAAGATACAAGATAATATTCCCAAGATATAATCTCCTTTCGATCCTACTTCTAAATCTATTTATAGGCATAGGCCATTACAAAAAGGTCCACATGGGCTGACTCTCTAACTAAATTGGACCAAACTTCTAACTAATTCGACCAAGATGACTACACTTGTTACTATCTTTTTCCTGTATAGTTTAAAATTTCCACTTGTCTATGTCTTCTTTGTCGCACCTTGTGCACTTGATCCCTTTCCAACAATAAGATTTGAATTTTTTTAAATATATTTAATTATAGTTATATGCATATATGTATGTTATAGTATAATGTGATGAGCATATGTTATATTTTTCTTTTATTGGCGAGTAGTAAAGCTCATGTAGTACATGATATGATTGAGTAAGTAGCATATAGTGTTGCATAACATTCCATGAGATATGGATGGACATTGTGCTAAAACATTGGTTAAAATGTTTGCATGACTGTGTGATCTATTTTTATTGCATTGAAATATTCATATAGTTGAATTTCATGATCATGAAATGTTTCTAATCACTTAACTTCATTTGACTTGTAGGAAATACCGTCTATTATGACCTATAAGAGAAGAATGATGATACTTGTTGTTAACACCCAAAAATGGTTAACTACCTCATCTACCCCATTTCATGGCTCATTCGTCCATTTACCTACCATATTTCCCTGAAAATCCCACTAAA
>LPNX010447103.1:784544-820699 GCA_001517045.1 Pseudotsuga menziesii | reverse complement strand
AGGATCTTTCATGCACAGAGCACTCTCAAACTGAGATCTAGTCCTCCTAGGATCATTAGGATTTCCAGCTAGTTCTCCAGCTGCATGAATGGTCTTGGATTGCCATTTTGGTCTTGTAGGACTGTTAGGATCTGAAATCAAATCATCATTATCAGACATATCAGAATCATCATGTTCAACTATCTCTTCACTTACATTCAGAGGTTCTAGTGGTGAAGAGGATTCTCCAACTTCCACTGCTGCTAGGGGCTCTTCTTGAAACTGAACACACCTTTCAATGAAGGATTTGTTTGTGATCAAATTGATCAGCTTGTACCCTTTTGAATCTTCAGAGTACCCAACAAATAGACACTTTTGGCTTTGGGGCTGCAAAGCCTTCCTCTTTTCTATTGGAATTCTATCCCAAGCCCTTGAGCCAAATATCCTGAAATGGGTCACATCTGGCTTTTTCCCACTCCATGCTTCGAAAGGAGTCATACCATCAAGCTGTTTATGAGGCACCCTATTATGGATATAGGCTGCACATTTTATAGCTTCGGCCCAAAACTTTGGTGGCAAAGTCTTAGCCTCCAACATGTAGGTTGCCATCTCTTTCAGTGACCTGTTCTTCCTCTCAACAACACCATTCTGCTGTGGTGTGTAAGGGATAGAATGCTGCATCTGAATACCTGCATCTACACAATATTGAATGAACTTAGAATTGACATACTCACCACCATTGTCAGATCTGAGGACTTTGAGTTTCCTCCCAGACTGGTTTTCAACCAAATCCTTGAAGACTTTGAAGAGGCCAAAAACTTCAGACTTGTGTTTTAGGAAGTAAACCCAGCAATACTTGGAAAAGTCATCTATGAACGTCAATGCATATTTGTCCTGACTCATTGACATATGAGGAAATGGGCCAGAAACATCACTGTGGATCAACTCAAGAGGTGCAGAGGTTCTCTCATGACTAGCTCTCTCAAATTTATGCTCTGGGTGTTTTCCTAAGATGCAACCTTGACAGACTCCTTTGGAAAACTTAATCTTGGGTAACCCTATGACTATTTCTTTTTCACTAATATCAGAAAGATACTTGTAATTGAGGTGGCCAAATATTTCATGCCAAAGCTTGCTTGCCTCAAATTTAGCATGAATCAGAAGAGCAGAGGGGTTTGAGTAGGGTAGGAAGTGTGAGAACATGTATACCTTCGAAGTGTGATTTGCAACTCCTTTTGCAATGACTTTACCACTTGAGATCTCTGTGATCTCAACTTCATCAGAGGAGAATATGACCTTCTTTGGAGACCCTGTGTGGGTCATCTGATACACTGATAAGAGGTTAGAGGCAAGACCTGGAACATACAATACATTGCTGAAATTACCATGGTCAAGATCAATCCTCCCTTTTCCCAAACTTTCAGTGAGAGAGTCATCTCCAAGTACTATTGGTGGACCTTTCGACATGTCAAGTGAGGTGAATGCCTCCTTGGTCGAAACCATATGTCTTGAAGCTCCAGAATCAATGATGAAACTAGGTGAGCTTGATGTGCCAGCAACCAATGCATTAACTCTCTCTCTGTCTTCTGAATTTGATCCTCCTTCCCTCTTCTTTGAGCTGTCTAGAAGGGAGATGCCATTCTTCTCTAGGAGTTGGGTCAGCATGTTAATTTGCTTCTCATGCAGGAGCTTTCAGAATGATTGCCCTTACTGCAGTATGCGCACTTGCTCATTTCTCCTTTGTTCTTCTTCTTCTAGGGGTTCTTCTTGGAACCTTGAGGCTTCTCTGGAGACTTGTTCTTGTCTCTCTTTTGCTCAGGTGGCTTCTTAGCTTTCTTCTTGCCTTTTGAATCCACACTTGAATATCCAGCAACCAGATATGGTCTTTGGAAGGTTTGATGGTGCCCATCATCACCAGTTTATCTTGTTCTTATGTGAGAGATTCCATGAAATCTGCAAGGCTAGGAATTTTCCAGGCTCAAGCTGTCAACTTTGTGGCATAGAAGGTCAACACAAACATTGAATAGTCAGGGCCAAGCTTTGAGAGTATGGCCAAAACTAGTTGTTCAACCTTCTTTTCGATGCCACATTTTTTTAGCTGCAAAACAAGTGCTTTAAACTTGGAAAAATAGAGTTGCAGGGATTCAAAGCTATTGGGACTCAGGGAGATCAATTCATTTTCAATTTGATGTCCACTCACCTCATCTATCTTACCAAAAAGATCAACAAGCTTCTCCCATACTTCATTCGGTGATGTTAATCCATCAAGATGGAAAAGGAGGTCTCTGGATATGCTCAGACATAGGAGACCATAGGCCTCATCCCTCATGTTGTGCCATTTAATATTCTCTGCAGCTACATTGGGCTCTACTTCTATTGCCATAGTCACTCTATAGAGGCCTTTTTCTCTCAACAGTATCTCCATCTCTTCTTTCCATTCAAAGAAGTTAAATGGAGTCAAGATGATCTTCTGAGATTGATCCATAGCTTAGAAATTGTCCCTTCAGTCAGCAGAATGCTGCCAGTCAATGATGTCAAACCTGCATTACAAATTGGAAGGAGATAAATCGACCTACAAAGGCTCTGATACCATGTGGAAATTGAACCCAGGTGTTAGAACAATTACACTCACAACAATTGCCAATTACACATGCAAATTACTCACAAAAGGAGACTGAATATGGAGCAGAACACTAATCTGTATTGAATAAGTGTACAATAGCCAACCCTGTGAATTCATAGGCTTCCACAATAAATAATTACATGAGATATTTGAATGCATAAGGATTCCATTCGAATTTGCTCAAAAGCAGGCTTACTAAATCTAAGCAAATCCCCCATAGGTGCATAAAGTAGTTTCCAAAACTGTCTAGGAGCTCACGAATTGGAAAAAACAATTAGGAAAGCTAATATGTGGTGGAAGGACAAATCATACATGCTTTTTATAGGAGAAAAGAGTGGAGGATGATGAGGACAAAAAACAAGTTAACTTCACCTAGTCAAACTTTCCCAATTGCCTTAAAACTCAGAAAAAACAGGCAATAAAGCAGAAAAAGAAAACATGCGCTAGGGAGGCCAGGAATAAAGTAGATTTGATTCCAAGAGGTTTCCAAAGTGCTCCATGACTCAAATTTAGCAATTTTGACCACTATGGATGTGTGGAGGACAACTTGCATAAGGTGGAATATGGAAACTAGGCAAATAAGACAAAATTTGGATTAATTAATGTCTAAGGTAGCTAACTATGGGTTGATTATTCTAACACTTATTACAGCTTATACCAAAATATTATTGAGCCCTTGGAAACTAAGGCTCAAGTCACCTCATACAACAACAAAATTTATTTGTCCATAGAAAACAAGGTAAGGACGAAAACCACATGGGAACAAAACCTACCCTAAAAAATGGACATGGATCCAAAATCTGAAAGTGAATATCAACCATCACCATGTGTCACCCACTCCAAAAAGGGATCTCAGATAGGTGAATGTCTTCTATGTGAAACTCTTGGTGAAAATGTCAATAGTTTGCTCTGCATATGAGAAATACTGCAAGGCTATCACCTGATCATGCACCAAGCTCCCGATGTAGTGCATGTGTATATCAATGTGTTTGGTCCTCTATCTCTGCACTAAATTAGTATAAATCTTGATTTCACTTTGATTATCACACAAAATGACTATGGGTGAATCAAATGCAAATCCAAGTTCCTGAAGAATACCTTGCAACCACACACATTGTGTAGCTGCATTCACTGCTCCTCTGTACTCGGCCTCAGCTGAAGAGAGGGATATGGTGTGTTTCTCCTTGATTGAATAGCATATGGGACCATGTGCAAGCATGAAGACATAACCTAAAGTGTATTTCCTATCAATGGGATCTCCAACCCAATCAAAATCAGTAAATCCAACTAGTTCTAGTGGAGAACCAGAAGCATGGTGTACCCCGAAGTTTATGGTTCCTTGCACATAATGCATGATCATTTGGAAGCCTTCCAATGGATATAATGAGGCTACTACATATATCTATAAAAAAAAACTACAGCACATTCCAATTCATTTAGGGAGTGTGTAAGATACAGTAGACTCCCAACTGGTTGTTTGTACAACGAGTTGTCTACCAAAGGAGATGCACCAAATTCACCTACTTTTATTCCTGAAAGGAATGGGCACTTGGATGCCTTAAATTTATACATGTTAAAATTCAATAACAGTTTTTTATCATACTTTGGTTTTCTGACCTTGATCCCAACTTCATATTTCTCAATTTCTAATCCAAGAAATTGCCTCAACAATCCAAGGTCACTCATGGAGAATTCACTGTGCAAAAAAGACTTAATTGATCCAATTTATTTAGTACAGATACCTGTAATCAAAAGTTCATAAACATACAGCACTATGACCTGCAACAAGTCACCAATATTCTTCAAATACACATTAGTATCATATTTACATCTTTCAAAGCCAAGCAAAAGCAAAAAATTGTCCATCTTGGCATACCAATCCCTGGGGGCTTGCTTGAGGCCATAGAGAGACTTCTTTAACTTGCATACATGTGAAGTATCATCAATGAAACCTTTATTTTGTTGCATATATATATCCTCTTGAAGTACACCATGAAGAAAATCACTCTTCACATCCATGTGGTGAACCTCCCAGCGCTTAGATGTAGCAATAGATAAAACTAGCTCGATAGAATCCATCTTTGCAATCGGTGAAAATGTCTCTGTATAGTCCACTCCTTGGACTTGAGATAAGAATTTAGCAACCAAGTTGGCCTTATACTTTATATTTGAACCATCGGCAACCAATTTTTTCCTACAGACCCACTTGCATTGCACTACTTTCCTCTTGGAAGGCAAGGGAACCAATTCCCAAGTCTCATTGTCTTGCAATGATTTGAACTCTTCTTGCATGGATGTTTTCCATATTGGGCCAATTGATGCTTCATGATATGTTTTAGGATCATTTCCAACCATCATTAATCATCTCTCATCAATATTCAATTCACAAGCGGAGAAAGCATTATGAAATTGAGATCTAGTCTTCCTAGAATCATTAGGATTGCCAGCAAGATCCCCAGGTGCTTCAATGGTTTTCTCATCCCATTTGGGCCAAATGGGTGAGTCATGATTTCAATTCATGACATCATCATCATTAGAAATATCAGAATCATAAAAATCAGAAAATTATTCATCACTTACATCATCATGGAGTAGAGGATGTGAGCATTCCCCATGAGCTAGTTCGGTATGTTGCATGAGCTCATCTTCGAACTGTGCACTCCTTTCTCTTAATGTATTTTGAGATGAGGGATAAAAGAGATTTTATCCATTTTAATATTCAGAATATATAAGCATGATGGAATCCTTGATTTGAGGTTGCAAGGCCTTTCTTTTCTCTGGAGGAATCCTAACTCAAGACTTTGAGCCAAAGACCCAGAAATGCGAAACACTTGGCTTGTGACCACTCCAAGCCTCATATGGTGTTTTTTGTTAGATTTTTTTATCATTAAGCTAGAATTATATTAGGATATTTAACTGAGAGAATAACAAGCACAACAATCAAACACAAGAGACAATGAACACAGTGTTTTTCCTTGGGGAAACCATAATTGGAGAAAACCCCGCAACTTCCTCAAAGATAGAATCAGCAGCAAAAGTAAAACCCAAAAATAGTAAGATGATCTCCCAATAGAAGTAGCCTCTTTCTTCCTAGCCCAAGTGTCTTCTTCTTCCTCAACTATGTGCTACAACTAAGTGTGAGTGAGTGTGTGATAAATAAAGAGACTCACTCTCTATTTATAATAATTCCTGACTTGACAATAACCTACTAGGGACGACTTCTCTAGGAGAGTCTAATAACCCTAGTGCCCTGGAACTGCAGGGACTTTAACCCTTGCCCAATAGGAGGGTTACCCACATTGACTTGACATGACTTGTTTACATTATAGAAACTATCGATAGCAACATCGGGGCATGACATGACACAAGTACATTATAGACACATCTTGGAATAAACATTGGGGTATAATACATAAGAAATACAAGTGAATACATTCCAAAGTTACAATTACATCAACACTCCCTCTTAACTAGTAAGGTATTCTCTCGACACAATTTATCAGCACAAGTCTTCTTCTTTGTATCATCTGGATCATCATTGAGTCCTCGTCATCTTCAAGTAATCTTCATCTTCATCTAGATTTGGATCATCACTCGATATGGATCATCATCACTAGATTTGGATCATCACTCGGTCTGGATCATCTCTATTCTGGAACATCTCTGTCAGATCATCATCACAAGTGCTATCTCTTGATTCTTCTCATCATGGGAAGTTCTACAGAGCCAGCCCTTTTTCATGCTGGTTGTAGGCCTAGCCTCCATGTAGGTCTTCTTCTAGCACTTATATCTGACCCTAAGTCAAAATGGCCCACCCATCACTTATATCTGATCATGTAGGAACCAATCCTATAATCATATCAGAAAGGCATGCCCAACACTCACATTTGACCATGTGGGAACACATCCCACAACCCTCTTAAAAAGGCCCGACATTCACATCTGGAAACCAATGTCAGAAAGGATTAGCACTTACATTCGACCATGCAAGGAACCAATCGTCCATGTCGAAAGGCTCTCAACTTACATCTAACAACTAATGTCAGAAAGGCTCAGCACTTATATCTGACAACCAACGTCAGAAATGCTCAGCACTTATATTCGACCATGCGAGGAACCAATCCTCCATGCCGAAAGGGATTTGCACTTACATATGACAACCAATGTTAGAAAGGCTCTACACTCACATCTGATCATGTAGGAACCAATCCTACAATCATATCATAATGGCCCTCAGTCCCAGACTGAGATTTCCTGGTAACTGACCAGGTGCCTCCATTCCAAGAATGGCATCCAACACTTATATCTGATCATGTAGGAACCAATCCTACAGTCACATCAGAATGGATCAGCACTCACATCTAACATGGAAGGAACCAATCCTCTCACCATGATAGAATGGCTCAGCCCTTACATATGACCATGGAAGGAACCAATCCTCTCACCATGTCAGAATGGCTCACGAACTCCTCACTTCCCTTTGGAGGGAACCTCGATCTGGAGAACACCAAGCTTCTCCTTGAAGTATTCAAACTTCACCCTAGCCAATGGCTTTGTCAACACATCAACTATTTATTCATCCGTTGTAGCATACTAGAGCTTCACTTCTCCCCTATGCACCATATCCCTGATATAGTGATACTTGATCTCGATATGCTTCGACTTGTCATGGAACACTGGGTTCTCCAACAACTTCATGCAACTCTGGTTGTCACAATGTATACAAGTAGCATCCAACTGGAGATCAAATAAATCAGACAATAGCTTCCTCAGCCATACTTCCTCACAATTAGCTGAACAAGTTGCGACATACTCTGCTTTAGCTGTGCTCAGTGCCACACAGGATTGCTTCCTGCTAAACCAAGAGATCACACCTGATCCCATACTGAAGCAGCACCCTGAAGTGCTCTTCCTATCAATGGCATTGCCTTCCCAATCTGAATCAACATAACCCTCCAGGTTAATCTTCTGATTTTCCTTATATTTGAGCCCATAGTCAATTGTACCCCTCAGGTACCTCAGAATATGCTTTGCAGCAATCAAGTGAACATGTCTCGGATCTGTCAGAAACTGGCTCAAGGTGTTCACAGCAAAGCAAATATCTGGTATTGTATTCGTCAGGTACATCAAGGACCCAATCATCTGACGATAGATTGTAGCATCAACCGCTTTTGATGAAGCATCACTCAATAGCTTCAGGTTTGATGCCATAGGTGTGGTCATGGCCTTGCTATCCATCATCCTGAACCTCTTCAAGATCTCTACTGCATACTTCCCTTATCTGAGGGAGATTCCATCCACATTCTGCCACACCTCCATGCCTAGAAAATAATGCATCATACCCAAGTCCTTCATTTCAAATTCAGCAGCAAGCTTCCTCTTCGTATCAATAGTCAACCCATCCATACCTGTTACAAACAGATCATCTACATATAGTAGGAGCATCACTGGGTTTCCATCTTCAGCCTTGTAGTAAAGGTTGGAATCTGCTTTACTCTTGGTAAAGCCCAAACTATATAGAAATCCATCAATTCTGTCGTACCATGTCTTGGGTGCCTATTTCAAACCGTACAGAGATTTCTTCAATCTACACACATGAGAATCCCTATCATGTGTCTCAAAACCGAGTGGTTTCTCTACATACACTTCCTCTTCCACTACACCATTCAAGAAAGAAGTCTTGACATCCATTTGGTGTATCTTCCATTTCATCACTGCAACCAGAGCAAGTACTAATCTGATGGAAGTGTATCTGGTTACAGGTGCAAAGGTTTCTTCATAATCTATTCCTTCTTTCTGTGAGAAGCCACGAGCCACGAATCTTGCTTTATATTTTTCTATGCTTCCATCTACAGCATGCTTGATCTTGTAGATCCATTTGGAAGTTACAATCGACTTCCATTCTGGTCTTGGGACAACATCCCAAAAATCATTCTTCATGATCGATTGATACTCTTCGATCATAGAATATTTCCATTCTTTCCATTTTTCCGCTTCTTCATAGTTGGAAGGCTCTGTATTGATAAAGTCACACAATAAAGCTACATACTCAGAGCAGGACCTGGTCCTCTTCCTTTCTCTGTGATTGTCTTCTGGAGCCCCATACCTTTCCGCACCTTGGATAGCTTCCCGTACCCAAGCAGGTTTCCTCTTGTGAGGATTCTTCTCCTGAGGTGGATCTACAGGTTCTTGAGGTTCTTCAAATTCTCGATCTTCTTCTTGAGTTTCTTCGTTCATGGTTGTGTCATAAATTCTGGGTGCTTCTGATTCTTCAGGATCTTCAGCAGGTCTCTTTCTAGATTTGTTGTAAGTTGAGTCTTCGTCAAATGTTACATCCCTACTGATGTTGATCTTCTTGAATCCTGGGAAGTATATTCTATAAGCCTTCAAGATTTTAGAGTATCCCACAAATATACCCTTCTTTCCTGAAGGATCTAACTTTGTCATATTTTCTTTTGGAATGTGTATGTACACTGGACAGCTGAATATTTTGAGATGGCTGACTTCTAGTTTCTTGTTGGGAAAAACTTCTTCGGGTGTCTTTTTCTCAAGTAATCTGTGTGGAGTACAATTATGTACATACACCGTTGTTCTGGAAACTTCTGCCCATAGATGCATGGGAAGATCTTGATCATGAAGCATTGCTCTTGCAGCTTCCATGATAGTTCTACTCTTCCTTTCTACAACCCCATTCTGTTGTGGATAACTCCCTCTTAATACCCGAATCTTTGCATAACTCTTTGAATTCATTTGATGTGAATTCTCTGCCATTATCTGATCGAAAGGTCTTGATCTTCTTTTCTGTGTGGTTCTCGATCAAGGCTTTGAATTCCTTGAACTTGCTGAAAACTACGTATTTGTTCTTCATAAAGTATATCCATGTCTTCCTAGAATAATCATCAATAAAAGAAACATAGTATACATACCCACTTAAAGAACTGGATGACATTGGACCACATACATTGGAGTGAATGATTTCCAAGATTCCTTTTGCTTTGCTTTCACTACTTGGAAATGTCTTCTTTGTGTTCTTTCCTTTCGCACATCCTTTTCAAACTCCTTCATGTTTTGCTTGAATTTCTGGAAGACCTTCAACAACTTTGCTTGTAAGTGGTATTGCTTTGTAGTGCACATGTGCAAGCCTTCTATGAAAAAGTTCATTTGGCTCTACTGTGTCATGGACCAAAGCTTGTTCTGGATGGCCCTTCAATTTGTATAATCCTCTTTCTTATTTTCCAATTACTATTGCATCGTCAATAGTCTTTCCTCTTGGCCACATGAGGACTTGGCCATCTACAAATGCAACCCTCATGCCTTTTGCATCTAGTGCTGATATGGAGAGAAGATTCTTCTTTAGTCCTGGTACAAACAATACATCCTTCATTTTCATATACTTTCTAGAGTCTAGCTTGTAGGAGGATTCACCACTACCTTTTATGGGATATTGGTAGTCATCCACAAGTTTCACCTTATGAGGTGAATTATGTTCGGATAGTTTCTCAAAGGATTCCTTGAAACCTGTCATGTGTTTGGAATCCCCACTATCAATAAGCCAATCTTTTCTTCCATGAGTGACAGTTCCCGTGAGAGCAGAGATCAGAACATATTCTTCATCACTTGAAGAGTCTTCACTTTCTTGTTTTACTTTCTTCCTAGGAGGATCATCATCCTTAGTAATGTGAGGATGATGTCTTCTTTTGGAGTTCTTCTTCTTCTTGGATCCATTCTTATTCATGGGAAAACTTCTAGCAAAGTGTCCTCTTTCATCACATGTATAACATTTGAGTTTGGATGGATCCATTCTTACAAAATTATTTTTCTGATGAGAATGCTTAACTTGGTAATGATGATTTTCCCTTCTTCCTTTCCTTGAGTGTACTGTGAGAGATTGATCTTCACTTCCCATCTTTTCTTCTCGAGCTGCTATTCGAGCTTCTTCTTGTGAACATTCTTCCCACAGTCTACTGAACTTGATTAGCTTTTTCCTAGCACAGATTCCTTGGATGCAAGAATCCCATGACCTAGGGAGACCATTCAAGGTTGTCATCACAATTTTTGCATTCTCCACTTCTTCATATACTGCTTCAAGTTGTTCTTTGATCTAGGAGACCCTTGTGAAGTATGACTAGATGGTCTCCTCATTCTGGATCTTTACATTCTTCAACTGGTTCCTTAGAGTCATCTTCCAGTTTATGTTCTTCCCTTCAAACAGTTTGGTTAGGGCATCAAACATAGATTTAGGTGTCTTAAGGGAGGACACATGTGGTATGAGGTGATCCTTGATTGAATCAGAAATAATCCTCTTTGCCATAACCAACTTCTTCTTATGTAAGGCCTTAGCCTCATCTTCCTTTGGAACTGGAACCTCCTCATGGATGTAGGAGTCCAACTCATTTTCTTCTAGGACCAGGGAGATCCTATACTTCCAGGCTCAGAAGTTATCAGCTCCCTCAATATTTTCATCAAGCTTGGTATGATGAGACATAATAACTAAGAACCTCAAATGGAAATACAAAAGATTTAGATCTTACAAGGTCAAGGTGTCGGATCTGGAGTTGGAGCTGAAATTCTATAGTGCTAGTTCAGGAGTAGATTAGGGTTTTGCTTTTCGGAGTTCTATCCAACCAAATGATTTGATCTTGATATCTAAATTTCAATTTTGGGGAGGAGATCAATCCAGGATTGGGCTCACTAAAAAATTCCACTTATGTAGAAAGCCCTAATTTCTGGTAGCAGTGTCGGGTCCAAAAATGAAAAAGCTCAGAATTGGATTCTGCTTCGACAGAAAGATGCTCCCTAGGGAGGAGAGTTAATCCAACCTTATTTTGCTGAAAATATATGGAGAGATATCCACAAAGTAGGAATCCCTAGTTCCCGCAGCTGCATAGTGTCTTCTTCTCATGTTAGCTTTGATACCATGTTAGATTTTTTATCATTAAGATAACATTATATTAGGATATTTAACTAAGAGAATAAAAAGAACAACAATAAAACACAAGAGACAATGAACACAGTGTTTTTCCTCGAGGAAACCATAAATGGAGGAAACCCCGCACCTTCCTCAGAGATAGAATCAACACCAAAAGTAAAACCTAAAAACAGTAAGATGATCTCCCGACAACAATAGCCTCTTTCTTGCTAGCCCCAATGTCTTCTTCTTCCTCAACTATGCTCTAAAACTGAGTGTGAGTGAGTGTATGATAAATAGAGAGACTCACACTCTATTTATACTAATTCCTGACTTGACAATAACCTACTATGGTCGACTTCTCTAGGAGATTCTAATAACCCTAGTGCCCCGAAACTATGGGGACTTTAACGCTTGACCAATAGGAGGGTTACCCACATTGACTTGACATGACTTGTTTACGTTATAGAAACTCCTGATAGGAACATCGGGGCATGACATGACTCAAGTACATTACAGACACATCCCGGAATAAACATCAGGGTACAATACATAAGAAATACAAGTGAATACATTCCGAAGTTACAATTACATCAACGTTTTTCCATCCAAATATTTGCGAGGAGATATGTTTTGAACATATACATCACAATTAATGGCTTCATCCCATAGCTTAGGATTCAAATCCTTTTCTTCCAACATACAGGTTTCCATCTCCTTGAGAGCCCTGTTCTTGCGCTCTGCAACACCATTTTGTTATGGTGTGTAGGGAACCAAATGATACATTTTGATGCCACATTATTCACAAAGCTGCTGAAAACTCTTGTTCGCATACTTGCCATTGTTAGTCATGAGGACCTTGATAATTTTCCCACATGCATTCTCAACCAAGGCTTTCCAAACTTTGAGAGTCTCAAAAACTTCATATTTTTGTTTGAGAAAATATACCCAGTAGTACGGCCTTGAGAAATCATCTATGAAGGTCAATACATACCTTGAATTCCCATAAGAGGGTGTGGGAAGAGGACATATGAGGCCTAAATGAACCAAATCAAGAACTTGGACATCTATTATTTCCTTTCCTTTCTCATATTTGTGCTCATCATGCTTTCCTGCTACGCATCCTTTGCATGTGACATTTGAGAACTTGATAGAAGGAAGCCCTTCCACCATGCCTTCTTTGCCCAATGCCTGGAGGTACCTGTAGTTGAGATGGCCATATCTCGTATGCCACAAATATCTTGTCTCGTTATCATGTGATAGGAGTGCATTCCCTTGTAAGTAGGGGAGGAAGTGAGAGAATTTGTATATTCTTTCATTATGGTCAGCAAAACTTAATGCCACAAATTTTCCCGTAGAGATTTCTGATATCTCCATTGCATCTGGAGTAAATGTTGCTCTCTTGGCTTCGCCAATTTGTTTCATTTTCTACACTTTGAGTAGTTTCGCTCATATATCATGCACAAACAACACGTTGTTGAAACTCCCATATTCAAGATCAATCCTGCGAATTCCTTTGTCTTGGATTTTTGAATCATCACCCATAAGAATGGATGGACCACTGTAAGGATAGAGGGGCAAGAAGGAATTGTTGGTTGTGGAGCCTGATGTTCCAGATTCATAAATGTCATTCAGTTGTGTGTGTACCCCAGGTGTATTGTACGCTCATTCCTAATCTTGGATTCAAGGCAACACCCCAAAAAAGGGGGTTCAGGGGCATCGCCCCTGAAAAATGAGGGTTCGGGGGTGAAGCCCTTAAGAAAAAAAAATTGGGATGTTTTTTGGCCAGCATTTTTGCAGACCCATGGTATTGGGTTAACCATAGTATTTTCCCATGGTATTTCCCCTATAAAAGAAAAGCATTGTAATACGGCTGGGTAGGGTATTGTATTGTATTGTAGCATTGCAAAAAATCTATGTGGTTGTGTGAGAGAGACTGTGAGAGCATGAAGAGGAAGTGCAGCGGTATTTCTACATGTTATATCCCTTCATCTTTCTGGATAGTAATAAAAGGACTAGCAATTTCTGTGTGGAATTGGTTCAGTTTCCTGCAGAAAAAGGGCATTGTAGAATAAATGGGCTTACAGGTTGAAGGAAGAAGATGGAGGCGAGAATTGGTACAAGGCTAGACTCATTGTAAAGAGGTTTGCGCAAAATAAAGGTATATACTTTGATGAAATATTTTCTCATGTTGTTAAAACGACTTCAATTAGAACAATTTCAAGTCTAGTGGCAGTAGAAGATTTGCATCTTGAACAATTAGATGTAAAAAAAAACTTTCTCCATGGGGATTTGGAGGAAGAGATTTATATGCAGTAGCCACAGGGGTACGAGGTCAAAGGGAAGGAGAATTTGGTTTGCAGGTTGAACAAGAGCTTGTATGGCCTGAAGCAAGCTCCAAGGAAGTGGTATTTAAAATTTAATAAGTTTATGACAAAACAAGGTTATGATAGATGTCATTCTGACCACTTTTTTTATTTCAAGAGGCTAGATAAAGCAAGATATATTATCTTGTTATTGTATGTGGATAACATGTTTGTTGCAGGGTCTAACATGAAGGATATAAATGTGCTCAAAATAAAACTAGCTAAATCATTTGCGATGAAGGATTTGGGTGCTGCAAAGAAAATCCTTGGTTTGAGAATACCAAGAGATAGAAAAAATCACAAATTGATGTTGTCTGAAGGTGAGTACATAGAAAAGGTGTTATAGAGGTTTAGAATGCAAAATGAAAAATCAGTTAGTACACCTTTATCCATCCATTTCCAACTAAGTAAGGAGATGTGTCCAGAGACACAGGAAGAGATAGATTACATGTCCAGGACTCCCTATTCATCAGTGGTTGGAAGCTTGATGTATGCCATGGTGTGCACAAGACTAGATATTGCACATGTAGTGGTAGTTGTGAGAAGGTATATGAATAATCCAGGTAATACCATTGGAAAGCAGTATAGTGGATTCTTAGGTATTTGAGAGGTACCACTTCTCATGCATTATGTTTTGGAGGTTTAGACATTGTTCTATAGGGATATGTTGATGCAAATATGGCTAGTGATAGAGACAACAAGAGGAGCACCACAGGGTATGTTTTTACTATGGGTGGCACAATAGTAAGTTGGATTTCAAAACTACAATAGGTTTTTGCACTTTCAACAACTGAAGCAGAGTATGTTGCTGCTACAGATGCTAGTAAGGAGATGATTTGGTTGCAGAGGTTCATGGAGGAATTGGGTAGGAATCAAGAGAATAGTAGGTTATAGAGTGACATCCAGAGTGCCATTCATCTTGCAAAGAACTCAAACTTTCATTTAAAGACTAAAAATATATAGCTCAAGTACCATTTCATAATATATGTTCAAGATGAAGAATTGTTAAAATTGGAAAAGATACATACTGGCCAGAATCCTATAGACATGTTAACGAAGGGAGTAACCAGAGAGAAACCGAGTTCCTGCTCAGTTTCTATTGGCCTTCAAGCATGAAGGTGGAAATAATAAATTTTCCAAGTCCAAGGTCCAGAGCATAGTCTAGCAAGTGTAGCAGTGGTGGAGTTGTTGTGGTCAGTCTCCAAGTGGGAGATTCTTGGTTGTGGAGCCTGATCTTCCAGATATAGATATATTATCCAGCTGTGTTTGTACCCTGGGTTTATTGTACACTCATTTCCCAACTTTGGGGATTGGGGTAGCGCCCCAAAAAATTGGGTTCAGTGGCGAATCCCCAGAGAATTGTTTTTGGGATATTTGTTGGCCAACAGTTTTGCGGACCCATGGTATTGGGTTAACCGTAGTATTTTCCCATGGTATTTCCCCTATAAAAGAAAAGCATTGTAATACGGCTGGATAGGGTATTGTATTGTATTGTATCATTGTAAAGAATCTCTATGATTGTGTGAGAGAGACTCTGAGAGAGTGAAGAGGAAGTGCAACAGTATTTCTACAGGTTGTATCCCTTCATCCTTCTGGACGGTAATAAAAGGACTAGAAATTTTTGTGTGGATGTAGCCCATAATTTGGGTGAACCATGTTATATCTGTGTCTCTATGTAATGTGCTTAATGTGTTTTCATCTTGTTTAATGATTTAACTGTATATCTGTTATTGGTATGCAGTCATGTTTTCTAACAGGAATCTTGCATGAAGGCATATTCCTGGAATCTCCTAAATCTATGATGAATGAAGATGTGCTTGAAGAATCGACAACCAATACATGGCACCTCTCCTTGTTGTATGATCTTGAACCACCATATTTCCTCCTTGCACCTTCTGGTAGATGAATGTTGTTCTTCTCATGAATTTGTGCAATCATGTCTATGGTATTCTTCATGCATGCACTCTATGGATGCCACCCCTTGTGACATTAAGTGAATTTGGTCTTCTCTTGATTCCCATTTCCCTTATCCTTGGAAGGATTAGAACCTCCATTTGAAGATTTTGGTTTCTCTTGCTTCTTCTTCTCTTGATACTTTGAATCTTTGGCTTTCTTCTTGCCTTCGGCTGGATTCGAAACACATGCAACAAGGGCTTGACCCTTACTAGATTTGATGGTCTCCATTTGTACCATCTTGTCTTTATCTTATGTCAATGAATCCATGAAGTATTCCAGTGATGGCATCCTCCAATTTTGAGTTGTGAGCTTTCTAGAGTGGAATTTAGACACAAACACAAATTACTATGGACCTAGCTTCGAAAGTTTTGACAAGATCAGTTTCTCCTCTTTCTTCTCTATGCCACATTGTTTCAACTGAAGCAACAACGATTTGAACTTGGTGAAGAAGTATTGGATTGTCTCAAAGTGAGTTGGACTCAGTGAGATTACCTCATTTTTGAGTTGATGACTTCTCAGCTCATCAATATTCCCAAACATGCCTCAATGTTGATACATACTTCACTAGGATTTTTCAAACTATCTACATGGAAGATCAAGCCTGTTGAAGTACTTCAATTTCTCCACAGCAGAGTTGGGTTCGACTTCAGTCCCCATTGTGACTTTGTACATGAATTTTGACCTCATATGGATCACCATTTAGGCCTTCTATTTAAAATAGTTAAATGGGGTCAGTAATACATGAGTTTGCTCCATTTCTGATTGCGCACTGAGTGACAAACTGTTGGTTGTACCTGCGATGCAAACACTCAAATTTTTATGGAAATTTCACTAAACAATAATCAAACACTCTGGATTTGATTTGAATATCCAAATAGCTCTGATACCATGTGAGAATTGATTCACATTAGGATCTAGGATCCAAGGGGATTCTCACAATTTGATATTACACACAAATTATGCTCAAAACAACAGAAAGAGTGAAAATATCATACACAAATTTAGTCAATAATTGAGTTTATTATGACTATACAACAAGTAAATATGTTTGGATCATGTTTATATTACATTAGGGAGAATTTTTTAGCATTTGGAGGCCATATGGATGCATACATGTGTCAGACTATGATTTGACCCTCAAACCCCCCTAGGTGGACCAATCAGCTTCCTAACCATCCCAAACGGTCACGAATGAAAGTGTGAACATGGGTGAATAATTTTGTATCATAAATGAAGGCATGATAGGCATGGGTCATCACATGGGTGAGTGTGAGAGGCTCTAGGAGGCAATAAATTCTCAAGGAAGGCCAAAAGCCACCACAAACATGCACTAGTGCCTAAGGTCAAACATATTCCATGAATCAATGGATGGGGGAGCACACCAATACTGATATGTCATTAATGGAAGTGCATGGGTTGTCAAAACGGTCAACATGGAGTGCCTCAACTATCATTAAATGATTAATATAGTCTAAGTTTGGACCATAGAACATAGCATAAAAGATAATGAAATGTATCCTAGGTGTATGATCATGGTACTAAGGTGGATTACTTCTCTAAAAGTCAGCTTCCTGTTCAGTAGAGAGGCTTTTCTCAGATAGGGTTCTAATATTCCCTGCAACTTCTGAATAAGGACTGAATTCCTCCCATATTATCTTTGCACGTGTTCTTATTGTTATGAATTATGAAACGTATTGTTATTTGTTATAATATACAATTATAATATTTTCATCTTTCTTTATATAACAATCAGGATTTCTATGGATAAACATCCATCTCTTTTGCAGGTATAGAAGGACAGGAGCTTGAAGAGCATTTGAGGAAGAAGGCTAGAGCTTGGATTGACCATCCATAATAAGGTACACATTCCATTCACCCTATTTATCTCATATTTTTTTTTGTAATCCTTTATGTCTGCAAGACAAAACATAGTATGTTGGTGACCTTAAGACCGCATGTCATAAGGTAGATATCCCCCATAACAGAACCGATGACTCCACCGGGGAATTTAGTTTGTGTTGGGGCCTTTCCAATTGGTTTTCCAACCTAGTTTTTGCTCTTTTATTTCTGTGGTGATTTACTTTTATCTGTGTCTTAGTCAGTATTGGTATACGCTTCGGATCCTTGCTTCTTTTATTTTTATTTTGAAAAATTTTAGAGTCACTTGCGGATTGTTGTGTTGAAATTCACGAGTTTGAGGTTGTAATCGTGGGTTTCTTTCATAACAGTCGTGATTCTCTTGTGGGTTGTCCACTGGACAGATGCGAATTCCTATAAGAGGTGTCCAAAATATAGGATTTTCTCTTGTTTTGAATGTTTTTTTCTTTTGAATACTCCTGTAGGGTTGCTTCCTGAGTCAATACTGCTCTGTCACCTAGTGCATCTCACTGTAACTTGTATTACAAGTTTATGTTAAGTAGCTTAGGTTTGAATTCATGTGCAAGTTTTGTTTATGTCTTTCCTCTTAAATTTATTGGTTCAAGTGCAAGTGGTTATGTAAGTTATTGACCTCTGTTAGTTCTCTAGTATGCTTTTCTGCATCTGATTGCTTTAGTAGTAGTTTTAACTTGTCACTTTTCTCAACCTTTTGATCTACTTGTCTTTCAAAGCTAGTAGTTTAACCTAAGTAGGGTTTTAGGTCAGCTTTGCAATTCTTGTCAAAGTTGTGATTATAATATCTGAATATTATTTCTTGCATTTATACATATTCATATTTTCTAGCTTTCTTAGTTGCATTAGTTTGCATTAGCTTTTGATTTTTGAAAAGAAAAATAAAACAAAGCATTTGTAGTTGCATTGTAAGTCTCATATAGGCTCTCTATACGCTTGTTTTTCAAGTATTTTTCAAAAGGAAAAAAGTATAAAAAATATTCTTGTGTTTTTAAACGTTTTTAAGCATATTTCATTTGTTTTGAAAAGAAAAGAAAAGAAAAATTGAATAGCATTTGTTTTTGAAAAATTTTACATCATATTTTATTTTAGTTGAGTCAAAACACCATGAGTTGCACTTCCGCTACCTTGAGTAATATTAACCTTCAAAAGAACACTATAAATTAAAATCTATTATCAACATTTTAGTTTTTAGGGTCTACATCAACTAGCTTAGGCTAGGATCTTGGACTAGGAGATTTTTAACTATCCAAGATCATTTGAACTCAGACTTAGTGGCTTATCGTTAGGTAAATCCAAGTTTGCAAGAGATCAACCGGAAATCTCCTCTAAGACGGGATTTAAGCACGAGGTCGTGTGAGGACTTAGTTGCGGAGATACCACTCCAATAATTTGTTCAAGAATAAACCAAGATTGTTGTGCATATGAGGGTTCTTTCAGTACCACCTTTGGGCCCCGTGAGGTGTTGGTGCTAACAGAATTTCGGGCTCAGCTACCCTTCCCATGAACACTAGTCAGACCTACGATTGTTCCTCTGGAATATTGTTGTAATCTTTCTAGCCTTAGTATCTATACTTTAGGGTTGTTTCACAGGTGACGGTGGAAGTTTATTTCCATTGTACCTAGGGAAAACGTGGGAGGAAACCCCAGATAACAATTTGGGAGGGTGGTTTGGTGATTCAAACACTTGCACACAGAAACATTTCATGGGACCCCAGGCAACTACTCTCTGATATTCATTGGTTTGTTATGGTCCCTAATCATCCCAGATGCTCCATTGGAAGGTGTATATTTTACCTTCCTGTGTTTGTGATACTTATGATTTTTTAGTAGTGTGCTATGTGTTTGGCATGTGATCTAGTATGACCTTTATGTGTGTGATTTTAATATTTAGTTGTGAAGGATCAACGTCCCCATAGGTCTAGAAGGTTGCAAAACCTTCCTCCACTTTCAACAGTGGATCCTCCACCGCCACATAAAAGGTGGAGACTAGACACAAATGGTTATTTTGATTCGACTAGTGTCAGTGAAGCTCCAGGTAAGCCAGGAATTAGATACAATCATACCGATCTTCCGTCAGTAGATATTTAGTATTTGCAAGATAAGGAGTTTGCAATAAATTACAATACACCTCTTACTGATCTAAGAGACCCTGTGTTGGTTCAAGTTTGTCCTTTTGTTTTACCTAAGGTTGGTGTCCCTTTCGGTTAAATTATGTTTAGTTTAGGAGAATATCTAGCGGGAATGTCTACCCCTACCTCATATATGATGGCTAGTCAAGTCTCTCACTCACCGGTAAGTGCTCCACGACCGAATGCACCCACTTCACCTGTAGTGTCGTTGAATTTTTCAACTCCCATTTATCCAAGTTCCTGAGTAGTTAGTCCCTTGGCACGTTCAAACACTGTTGGTTTGTTTGGTGGGGTTGTTACTAGGATACCCAGTACACCTTTTCCCTCTTCTCCATTTTTTCAAAACACTCAAAGTGGTCCTAGTGGTTCCACTTCATTTGTTTAATGATTTCTGTGGTATGGAGGACACATTCCTCCATCCACACCTTATGTAGGACCTTCATCTACGTATGTTGGTGTGTTGTCTGGGAACTAGAACCCATTTTCAGGATTTAGTTTGCAGAATTATATTCAAGTGTAGGTTGCTCCGTTTGGAAGCTCTCCTTTGTCACTTTTTAGTGGGGGAATCTCAACTCCTATATCTACAACTCCAGCTTCGGTTGGAACTGGTCGAACACAATATCACACACCACAAGTTAGAAATACTTTGGATTTTTGATCGAATCCATTTCAAAACCTTACTACTTCATCATTGTCGGAAAACCCCAACCTCTCTTTTGGGAGCCTTGGTGGGGGTACTTCCTTGCCTCAAAATCCTCAATATCAATCTCCTTCTTGGTACCATTTCCCTTTCTAACAACTTTAAACTTGCCATACTTATAAAAACTAATGAATGGCCATGTGCGCCATGATCTGACTTGGCCATCGGTCCCAATTAAATTACGTTCAGACATTCCTAAGTTTGAATGGAAAACTGGTGAATAATTGGGTGACCATGTCACGACGTTCCATTTGTGGTTCTCTTCCAACTCACTAAATGATGATTCCATTCGGTTGAGGATTTTTCAATGAACACTGACCAGTGTAGCGACAAAATGGCATATTATCTCACGTCGGCCACATATGACATTTGTCTTGATTTAGCAATCATTTTCTTGAATCACTTTCAACTTCATGTCTAGTATGATGCTGGTACAGACCTTCTGTTGACTTTTTGAAAGACTAAGGTCACTCATATATCTGATCACATTCAGGAGGGGTGAGGAGAAAGAGGCTTATGAAAGCCAATATTCCTCTAGAGTTCTTACTGGAATGTTTTTTGAAATAATTATTCCCATATATTTCAAAAGACGCTTCCACATCAGGAGTGACTATAGAGGAAGAGGCCATTCTCAAGGCCCAACAACTGGATTTGATATATTCTCAATCTGGGATTATATATGAGAGCATCCCTGAGGCACCAAGATCTAACACAAACTTTTCCAAACCCAATCATGGACCACATGTTGATGGTGTGGTAGGTTCAGTTGATACACTGGCTGTAGAGTCATGGGATAAATAGATCCATGAACTGTCAATGAATCAATCTACATCAAAGGTAGCTAAGGTTACCACCCCTTCACCCCATAATGAGTATGTCTATTCAACACAATCTACCTAGAAGGGAAATTAGCATCTCGGTGGGAAAAAGAACAAAGGGAAGAAGGGTGAGGGGAATCAAAACAAATAAAAACCTACAAAAATTGCTGAGGGGGGGAAGAGAAAAAGAAGGTCGAGTTTCTTTGAAAGATTTTCTAGGAAGACAATTTGAACTACCAATGCCCTTTAATAGATCAAGCACAGAAGTTGTTAAAACAACAACAACCAGTCGTCCTGAAGGATCTGGTTCCCTACGGACATAATTCAACTTCTATTTCAAAATACACTGGGGGCACACCAAGTGCTCCTTCCACTAATCAATACTATATCAATATGGTTTGGTCTCATACTTTGCCACATACCAGAGCTAAGAATTATGAATCAGAGGCTCAGTAGAAAGATAAGCAAACTGTCGAGACATCAGCCCCACTCTTAAAAACCAACTGATAATATGCCTAATATACCCAAGGGTGTCTTTAAAAAGAAATTTCATAACCCTAACGTGAGGGCTGCTTCGAACTATTCGGTTATAGATGATTTATCCCAAACCCCTTGTTCAATGTCAGCCTTAGAAGTGCTCCAGAGTTATCCTTCACAACGAGATGCACTATTGGAAGCTATAGGATGTATGGACTCTACGAGCCTAATGGCTAAATTTAATATTTCTGAGGTTAAACCATGTCTACCTTACCATGTGGCATTTTCTATTGATCTTGTCCATGGAAGAAAAACCATTGGATGAATGGTAACTAATGAAGGTACGTTCACATGTGTGATGTCGATTTCATGTTGGAAATCTATGGGATCCCCCAAGTTGGTCCCATCAAACACTTTTTTGACTTCCTTCAACGAAATTTATTTCCATCCACATGGTATCCTCCTATCTTTTGAAATAAAATTGGTAGGGAAAGCGGTATCTGTTGAAATCAAAGTAGTTGATGCCCCTTTGGACTACAATTTACTTTTGGCAAGAATTTGGACATATACGATGTGTGCTATTCCAACGTCTGTTTTCTGAGTCCTTATGTTTCCACACAAAGGAAATTTGGTTATTGTTGACCAGCTGACATTTACTCAAAAGGGTCATTTGGAGACAGTTGAGTCTATCATACCCTTAATTGATCAGTCGGGCCCGGCGAATGAAAGTATGGGAGTTGGGTTTTATACATTGTTGATGGGCACTTTCGATATACTTTCTCCCATAAATTTCTTAGGCTCGACAAGTGTTGGGAAGAATATCTCTATGGTTGTAGATAGAACTGACCTGCGGGTCCTCCCTTCACAAGAAGAACCTTATGTTCCCTTATCAGCAGCAAAGGTAGCTTACCAGGCTATACTTTATGCTACTATTGATTCCATCTCAACTCCTCTAGTCTCAGAAGATTCAGATGAAGCTTACTTTCCTGCATGGGAAGATAACTCTACGTATTCTTATGACTGCTTAGATGTGGTTTTTCCATCTGACGAAGCCATTCTAGAAGCCGTGATTGGACTTGAGAAAATTTGTGAAGATCTCCATCGCAAGTCCTACTTTCTTCCGAAACTAAGCAGGATAGAAAATTTTGAGTTCCATGTGAGACTAATGGAAGGTATTGATCAGCATGCTAATCCTTTTGCTAAGGAGGGAATATTTGTCGAGGGGAACATGGAAAAAAATTTCGCCACTATTCTGATAAATATCTCTACAAAACTAGATATCGTGGAAAATGTGCATATTGGTGCAAACTGTTCTCCTGAAGATATTTCCAATTACACTTCCTTACTCAAGGAATTTCGTGATGTCTTCGCCTGGTCATAAGAGGAGATGTCAAGCATCAATCTGTCAATTGTGGAACATGAAATCCAAACTTACACTAATGTAAAACTTGTTCGATAAAATATTAGAACTGTAAATCCGCGGAAAGTGGAAACCTTTAAGGATGAAGTGGAAAAATTGTTGAAAGCAGGTTTCATTTACTTGATCTCTCTAATGGGATGAGTATCTAACCCCGTTTCGGTAGATAAAAAACAAGAGACTATGTTTTTGTACAAATTTCTGAGATTTGAACAAGGCTTGTTCAAAGGACAACTACCCCATTCCATTCATTGATCATATCATTGATTCATGTGTGGGTAGCAAGGTGTTCTCATTTATGGATGGTTTTTTGAGCTATAACCAGATTCAGATCAAACCAAAAGACCAACACAAAACTTCCTTCATTTGTCCATGGGATATATTTACATACAAAAATATGCCTTTTGGTTTAAAAAAATTTAGAGCAACCTTTCAACGTGTAACAAAATTTGCTTTCGACAATATTAAGAACAGTATTGAACCATACTTAGACAATCTGCCTTCCCATTCTCGAAAGAAGAAGGATCATCCAGATCATCTTCGTTTAGTTTTTGAACGATGCAGACACTACAAGATCTGTTTAAATCCCCATAAGTGTGTCGTCTGCATCGAGTCAGGGTGATTACTCAGTTTTATAGTTTCCAATAGGGGTATAATGGCTACCATTTAAAATTAGAGGAAATGGTTAATCTTCCTCATCCTCAATCCATCAGACAGTTGCAAAGTCTACAAGGAAAGTCTAACTTTATTCGATGATTATTGTGAACTCTGCCAAGATCACTAAGGGTTTCATGTGCTTGCTTAATAAATACACCCCATTCCTATGGGATGAAGCCGCACAACAATATTTTGATGCATTGAAAAAAGCACTACTATCATCTCCTCTCTTGTGCCCACCAGACTACATGAAGGAATTTATATTGTATCTGGTTGCATCTGAGTGCACGATAGGCATAGTGTTCGTTCAGGAATATGACGAGCTCCAAGAGGATGTTATCTATTATCTCAGTCACGCTTTGGCTGGCCCTAAATTGAGGTATTCACGTGTTGAGAAACTAGCTCTAGAGGCATTTTATGCCGTCTATAAGTTGAGACAGTACACTCTACTAAGGAAAACCACGATGGTTCCGGACGTAAATACATTTCAATATGTATTATATTGATGAATAATCTGGGGAAGTTTTAACAAATGGATTGTCATTCTGTAAGATTTTGACCTCGATTTTCAGTTCACCAACTCTAAGAAGTCCCTGGTATTCGCAGAACTAATTTCAGAGTTCCCGACCGAAGAAAGCGTAGTGATAGAGGATGAACCATTTCCAAATGATTGCATTTTTTTGATTTCAACCTTTGATTTTTGGTATGTAGATATCCTAGTTTATCTCCATACTTTGAAATGTCCTCTGACCTTCTCATGGGAAGATCGACGTAAACTAAGAGTAAATGTGAAACACTACCTTATAATCGTTGATACTTTATATATACGAGGGGTAGACTCCATCTTATGTCGATGCCTCACCCATGAGTAGGTGTTGTAATCTCACAAATCACATAAGGTTACCAATAATACACATAAGAATCATGTAGACATAGAGAGACAAAAGACAAGAATAGGTAATGATATAACATATTATATTATAGAATCACATGAGGGTCCATACATATACAAAACTGAACCAACTTTTCAACTGGCTCAACAACCTAATATATATGATTTACAAAATGGTTATGAGTAACTACTTGTTAGTTCGATCAACTGACACGACCTTTGGAGGCTTACCTAATCTTTGATTAGTCATTTAACTTGACTAGTTGGCTCACTGACTAGCTCCTCCAACATCTGCCCCAGGAACAAAATATTTCTTCGTCTCGAAGAAACCTGGAAGGTACTCCAAAATCTGTTGTTTGAAGTAGTTACTTCTTTTGCTTTGTCTTCATGGGTTGTGTAAACGAATGGATCATTGTTTCTGAACACATATTTCTACAATAGCTTCTGCCTTGATGGCCAGTTGGTGTTGAAACTCTTCCCAACTACGTAGAGCATTTTTGATATCGATGGTCAAGGTTGTGAGGCTTGACAGAGTTGGCATCTTCTCTTGAATGGAATAGTCTGTGATGTTTTCCAATTCAGGTCCCAGTAATTGAGCCTTTTCATCTGGTGTGTCTTGTTATACCAAAATCCTGTCATCATCATGTGATAAGACCTTTGACATATCTATTTTCCCTTAATCCCAGCACTTGGAGTGGAAACTCATACCATTTGTCAATCTTTCAAAAAAATTCTCAACATCATGCTTTCCCCTTTATCCATGAGCGGTACCTTGCTCACACCACTTATCCTTTGTTAGCCTCAAGCGGTGCCATCGCTTATGGCCCTTAGTCCATAAGCATTTCTTACCTGAACTGCTCTGTCATTGAAGGAGAAAAGTGGTGCCCTGGGTAAAATGGAAAAAAGAGAAGTTTCTCGAGGCTTCTATATCACGAGCCTCGTGTCCTCCCTTATCCCTATCATTGTGGCTCAGTTGAGCTCGAGATTCCTAATCCTAGGATATTAGACGCCACCTCATCCACAAATCTCTCAACCATCCCTATCCATTGAGCTTTATAAATACTAGCTCATGTCCATGGTTGAGGGGGGAACCATTGAAGTATTGTTATGTTGTTGGATTGATCACTTGGCCCAAGCCATTGGAGAGAATAGAGAGAAAAGTTGGAGCTTATGGGGATGAAAGTGTTTGGTTTCATGGAGATGCATGTCAACACTAAGGATTAATTGGTTGTAAACTTCTCCATTTTATCTTAATGCAAAGCTGATTTCTTTCCCACATTACTGGTGTCGTTTGATTTCACATGTATATGCTGTTATATTCCTTAGTCAGTAACATGGATCAGTAGATTATATTCTGGTAGCTTATGTGTTTGCGTGTTTAATCTAATTACAGGTACACAGGGTTAGTATTGAAGCATCACATTCCAGGTATCTACGGTGTCCAGGGAGGGTCTTCAACCTTTGTCGTTCATTTGTTCTGGATCTGAACCATTCAGACCAGTGGAACACCTTACTGTCCGCAGAAGTTGAAATATTCTTGCTAACAAATCTGGAGACTCCATTGGGGAATAGATATATGTATCAGCTGTTCTAATCTTCCTCAGTTCTTCAACTCTTGTCTGAATCCAGGCTCCTTCTCCGACTCTCTTCAATCAGATATGCTATCTGACTCAGTGAATTTGGGTTTGAAACTTCTAGATCCATTCATATCTGAATCATTTCGATATTTTATGCTCTGTTTTTATACTCAATCTATCAGCCTTTACCCTGATCTGGTTCTTTTCTGACTTTATCTATCATTCTCTTTGTGTTTTGTATTTTTACAGGGAACCGCACCTATGCAGTGTACGACAAGCGATGCCATTTCCTGAACAAAGTGGGCAGTACATGGTGCCATCGCCTGTATCCTGTTGGCGAGAAGCTGTGCTGGGATAGAACCACTCTGTCAAAACCCAAGAAGCGCAGTGCCAAGAAGGCATCAGTCCAAGACCTCCTTTTCCTCATTTTTTGTGAAAATTTGAGTTGTTTTACTTTCAGTCCTGCACTGTTAGGATTGTGTGATAGAATCTGATGTTTGTGGCTCGAAATTTTATGGTTTAAGATTGTTTTGATTGGGAAATTCAAAAGCTAGATTAGACTTTTTGATTGTTCATACACTTTGGTACTTGTTGGTTGCAATTGTGAAAGGATTTCTTGTTTTTTAAAAATCTTAGGGTGTTAGTAAGATCTCTTTTCATTTCTTTTATATAGACTAAAAGAAGAACATTTGATTAGCATCTTAGTTTCATTTCATGTTTGCATAGAGAACTTCATTTTCCTTCCTTTAAAAAAGAAATTTTTTGACTGAGACTAGGTTATCATCATTGAGCGTTGGACATTAGATCTCTGATTGGATTTACAAGCTTTCAGGCTCTTCATGTTCTTTCATCTCTTATGCATTTAGTACTATCTCAATCAAAATAAAAAATATGGTTAGTTTTAAGTTAGATTTGCCTATGTTTTAAGAGAAAATTGAAAAAATAGAATGCATTTGCATGCAGTGTGCTTCTTGTTTTTCTTTTAGGAAAAGAGATTCTCCCCCTTCTTATTGCTTTCAGAAAAGATAAATCAGTTTGGAAAGTGTTTCTTGTCTTCGTTTTTGTGTTCAAGACTGTTGTTTGGAAGTATTTTTGGTTTTGAAACAAAATAAAAAACTCTCTTTCCCTCCCGTAAGTAGGCATACTGAACGGTAAAGTGAAATATTTTGCATAAAAATACTGCATGGTTTTACTTTTCTATCAAAACATCATGCATTCACCTAACCGTCCACTTTAAAATCAATGGTATTTATAGGTTAACATTTATGTAGCAATTGGAGTGATAGGTTAGAGACGTGTTTGGGCGTCGTTAAGCACAGGAGCTGTCATTATTTGTCAGCATTACATTCCGGGACTCGCGCAGTTCTTCCACATACCGTCGGTATATCGAACGATTTTTCACGTACCCTTGAGGTATATAGAAAGGTACTTCATGTACTCGATTGTATATCGGAAGGCCCCTTGTGTACGGTTATGCATTAGACAGCACTACTACTGATTCAAGCTCCCATGTACCTTGAGTATATCAGGAGACCCCACTAGGATACCTTATCTATCTGAGAAAATCCCTTTGGCCATCTTGCTTGGAGCCATACACTGAAAAAAACATTCGGGGAGATTACTACGCATGTACCCTCGAGGTATATCGCGAGTGGCACCTTCTTGACAATCCTGGTGAGAGACCTGACTTTTTGAACTCCTCCTATCATTTTAAGTGTGCTTGTTTTGACCTATAGCTTGAGTAGGGAAATTTTTTTTGGTGTGTTTTCTAGTTTTTCAAACCCTAGGTTAGATAGGAACTGTACAAACTGGCTGAGTTAAGACAGTCCAGAAGAGTACGGGGCTTGACACCCGATTTTATTCCTGGTTTAAGAGAAAATACAATGGAAGCTATTGACCAAGGAGCTGCTACCACCTCCCAAGTGGGAGATAATGTGGTTGCAAAAAGCGGAGGACCATATTCTTCACACTCACCTCCCTTGGTCCAATAGCCTTCTCAGGGAAATACCTCATTCCATTCTCCCATGGAAGGTCATGTTGATGATACTACCCGTCCGGATTTTGGTCCCAATGCTCCATTTTGGCATACCCCTGTAGGACAGGCCATTGCCTCATTTGGCACCTGTTTAAACTCTTATGAATATGACGAAGAATGTAGGAAATACCATGCTACCATTCTCTGTGCACAGGAGATTGACAAGCAAATAGATGACCTATTAGGCCCGACACCATCACGTTCCACATCTGTTCCTATGGGATATCGTTCACTTGTTGATTCTATGAGACCCATTGAACCGATTATAGATCGTCCAATAACACCCCACAACCTAGGTCAAAATACCACCACCTCCCATGTTATGTCTGTTCCTAATCCTCCCAGGTCTTCTGTACTTGGGGCTCTACCTTCAATTTCCATTTCGTCTATACCTTCTAGTACCGGGGGGCAACCCCCAACACGACCTATGTTATATGACACCGAAATTGTACCTAGTCAAGGACAGACCTCTAATATAGAACCATCTACATTTTATGTCCCTCCCACCCATACTAATGTGGTTAGCCCCCCATCTAGTTCAGGTCATCCCTCGGGGGCACAACCTGTAACCATTCAATCTTCTGGAGGTTATGGTTATCACATACCTGTAGGTAATATTAATCATCCACCTAATCCTATAGGGATGCCTTATGCTGGAATTCTGTACCCTAGTAATGATTTTATGCCATGGGGGCAACCCAACTAGTCTTACATGCTAGCTATGGGGGGGATACCTATACATACTGCGGGAGGTGCCGGAGGACCGCCTTATGGAGGTCCTCCCCCTGGGGGGCCTAATGGTCCTAGAGGATTTGGAAAATTTCATCCTTATGGTCCTAGTGGTCCTGGGAGGCCTGGTGGCTTTCCTCCTTATGGCTCTGGAGGGTCTGGTGGCCCTCCGCCTAGTGGTTCCGAAGGCTCTTGAGGCTTACCTCCTGGTGGATCTGGAGGGTCTAGTGGTCTGCCTCCTGGTGGTCTTAGTGGTCTTGGTGGTCCTAGTGGTCCCTGTGGTGCTGGTGGTCCCAGTGACCCTGGTGGTCCTCCTCCTGGAGGCCCTAGCGGTCTTAAAGGTCATGATCCCAGAAATCAATCCCCTGCAGGCAGATTTTCTGGCAGTTCTTCATCACAGCAACCTGTCTTTTAGTCCACTTATGGTCCTACTGCTAATTATATTCCATATCAATATTACCAGTATGTGAAACCCAACCGACAGTTACCTTTCCTAGCAAATTTGGACTTACCTGACTTGTCCAAGTTGATTAATGACCCCATTCGACATAATCCCTCATGGCCTCCCATTACGGTAAAGTTACCATCGGATATCTCGAAGTTCGATGGGAAGCAGGGAGATGATTCGAAGAACCATGTTATGACATTAGATTTGTGGTGTTCTTCAAACTCCCTCATGGATGACTCCATTCGGTTACGACTCTTTCAACGAACTTTGACCGGTATAGCCGCGAAGTGGTACATTGAACTCCCACAACATTCGTTTGTGGATTTTGGCTCGTTGGCAACCGTGTTTCTTACACACTTTCAGCTCCCTATTCGTTATAAAATGGGCACTGATATTTTAACTTCTCTATGATAGAACACCTCCACCCACATATCTAATCATATTCACGAGTGGAGAAGGTGGAGAAAGCTTATTAAGGCCCTCATTCCGGATCAGTTATTAGCTGATTGGTTTACCAAATCGTTTTTGCCTCCTATTTCCTGAGATGTGGCTATGGGCGATGTCATTATTGAAGAGAAGCCTATTATTCGAGCCCATTATCTAGACTTGGTCTATTCCCAGTCTGTAACCCTTTATGACTTGATCCCTGAAGCTCCTCGCTCAAGCACCGATCCCGCCAAGCCACCAACAGAAGTACCTATTGATGGGATTGTTGGTTCAATCTAGTCCCCTTCAGTAGAAAAACCTACCAAGCAACCCCAAACTACCACCCCTACTCTTTTGACTCCTTAGGTTTCCACCAAGGTCAACTCTATTCAAAGTACTCAAGCCTCGGGTAATAATAAAAATAAATGTAAAGATAGAAATAAAAAACCTAGAAACCAACAAGAGACTCCAAGACCAACCAACAGTGATAACGATAAAGGGAAAAGAAACGCAAAATATCCCTATTTGCTATGCGATGGTGACCATTTTTCAAAGGAGTGTCCTCGTCGGGACGAAATCTCCCAGTTTCTAAAGTCAAATCCCGCACCTGCAGTACTCACGGATCCTTTTCCCTCTCAACAACAACTGATAGACCACATGTCTAATCAGGGTAACTCTAGTTCATCAGAGGAAATTCATATGATGTCCTCAGATACCATTAATCTGCAAACTTGAAGTCAGAATTATGACAAACCCATAGATAAAAAAGAAGATCATTCTTCTTCAAGGAAAGCTCCCTCTACTAGTTCTCTGGAATCCTCGTCTACTGTCCCCTTATCTATTGAGAAGCATACTCTCGACATGATTTTGCATCCACCTAAGAGTACTCTTCGAAAGGAAGTATTTAACCCTAATGCCCAAGCTGCTCAATTTTATAATGTAGTTGAAGATCTCGCTTAGGCACCTTATGCAATGTCTACCTTAGAAGTAGTCCAAAGTTGCCCTACACAACGCAAAAACTTGTTGACAGCATTAGGAACTTTAGACCTGGATAATACTAACTTGATTCATTTCAATGTTGAGAACTATAAGTCTAGGTTACTGCATAAACTTTCTTTTTAGATCATTATGAAAGTAGTTGGAAAGATTTTTTTTTGAACGGTGCTAGATGAAGGAGCTTCGAATTCGGTCTTGTCTCTGTCTTGTTGGAAGGCTCTCAGCTCTCCCGAGATTGTAACATCACCTACAACCCTTAAATCCTTTGACAGACGGGGTTTCCAAACCCACGGTCTCATATCAGCCCTAGCAATTGAGCTAGGGGGAAAAACCATTTCCATTCAAGTAGAAGTGGTAGATGCCCCCTTAGATTACAACCTCCTTCTAGAAATAAATTGGTTCTATGCCATGACTGCTGTCACCTCAATAGTATTCCGAATAGTCCAATTTCTGCATCTAGGGAGAATTGTTACAATTGATCAGCTTGATTTCTATACGCCATATGTTACTACCTCCACGGCTAATAACATCCCCATGTTAGGCCAGTCCCCTCCTCCTTACCAGTTGTTTGGGGTAGGCATGTTGAAGGATTCATCCCATATGTGGATTTTTCCCTCCACTCCTCCTAGCACGGATACCGCGACAGTCCATATGATCGCCTCATTTGATTATGAGCCTAAGGGTAACATTTTGTTGAGTACACCTCGTTGAGTTCACATGAAGCATTGTATGACGCTATTCAAACCTTGTCCGATGATTGCACGGATGACCTTGATCTAGTGGCTTCAGATCCTTACCATTTACCGTACTGGTTAGAAACTTCTCTTCCTGTTCTAGATTATCTCTCTGAGACTTTCCCTTTCAATGAGTCCATTATGGAGATCATGAATACGGATGAGTCCATTTGGGAGGATCACCATCATAGATCCATGTTCCTTCCCAACACCAGTTCGGTTAGCCATGATTTTGCATCCTTTTTTCCTACTAATATTGTCAACATACCCCAAAGTCCTATATTGTTGCAAGATACAGATTTTGAAGGAAACCTTTGCAACATTACTCAGACAAATTCGATTGACATATCAGCCAAGCCTGATACTATCGAGCATGTTCATGTTGGGCAGAACTGCTCGATAGATGAATCTGAAGCTTGTAAAGCACTTTTCAAAGAATTCCATGATATTTTTTCCTGGTCCTATGAAGAGATGTCGGGGATTGACCCATCCATTGTGGTCCATGAGATTAAAACCTATCCCACGGATAAACCTGTCAGGTAAAAACTAAGGCAAGTCCATCCTCGGAAGGCCGCAGCTATTAAAGCTGAAATTGAGAAACTTCTCAAAGATGGGTTTATTTATCCTGTACCCCTGACGGAATGGGTATTGAACGTTGTCCCTGTCAATAAAACGTAGGGCACCATTAGAGTCTATATCGACTTTAGGGATTTGAATAAAGCTTGTCCTAAGGACAACTTTCCTACTCCGCACATCAATCAGATTATCGACAACTGTGTTGGAAGTGTCATCTTTTCATTTATGGATGGCTTCTCTGGCTATAATAAGATTGATATATTACCCTCCGATCAGAATAAGACAACATTCATTTTCCCATGTGGAACCTTTGCATATAAGAAGTTACCTTTTGGCTTGAAAAATGCTGGAGCCACGTTCCGGTGCACGATGTCTAATGCGTTTCATGATATTAAACATATTGTTGAACTATACCTTGACAACCTCCCTGCTCATTCACAGCGACGAGAGGACCACCCTAGTCATCTTAGAGAGATATTCCTAAGATGTCGTCATTATAATATACGGCTCAATCCGCATAAATGTGTTTTTTGCGTTGAGACGGGACGTCTTCTAGGTTTTGTGGTATCCAAAGATGACATCCGGATCAATCCTTTGAAAATTGCCACCATTCTAGATCTACCAGCCCCAACTAATCTCCTTGAACTCCAAAGTTTGCAAGGGAAGGAAAACTTTCTCTGTCATTTCATAGAGAAAATGCACGGTTATATGTGTCTCCTTAAGAAGAACACTCCATTCTTCTGGGATGACTAGGCCCAACGCGTCTTTGATAATATTAAGCATGCTCTAACTCATTCACCCGTGATACAACCCCCAGATTATTCAAAGGATTTTCTCTTGTATATTGCTACCTTCACTACTACCATCGCTATGGTTTTAGTGCAGGAAAATATCCATGGTCAGGAGCACATGATTTATTATGCCGTTAAGAATCTCATGGATTCTGAAACTTGCTATTCACGTGTGGAAAAGTTAGCATTGGCCACGGTCATTACTGTACAAAAGTTTCGTCACTACATTCTGCTCAGCACTACCACTGTATTAGCAAACTAGAACCCTATGTATTACATCCTTACTCGTCAGGTGCTCGGGGGCAAGTACTCTCGCTGGATAGTCATACTTTAGGAGTTCGACCTGGAATTTGCCAAAGCCACATCAAAGAAATCCTTGGTACTTTTCGAGCTCATGTGTGATCTTCCCTATGCTTCAACGGAATCTGAGCCCAATGATTCATTTCCAGATGAATTCCTGTTCCTGATTAGCACTACCGACCCTTGGTATGGAGATTCGCTTATTTATCTCCAAACACAACGATTTCAGCCGCATTTATCCTATGATGATCGTCGTTGTATCTGTCACCACATGAAATACTATCTCATCCTGAATGATACCTTGTATAGACGTGGGATTGACTTAATTCTCCAGTGATGCCTCACCCATGAGGAGGCTGAACATGTGTTGAATGATTGCCACTCTGGAGCATGTGGCGGTCATTTATTTGGGATGGCTATAGCCTAGAAAATCCTTCACGCTGGCTATTTCTGGCCTTCTGTCTTCAAAGACTGTCATGAGGCTGTTAAGAAATGCCCACCTTGTCAACACTTTTATCCTAAAAAGTGCACCCATCCTAATCCTCTACACCATGTCATTACCATTGGCCCATTCGCTAAATGGGGGATTGACTTCATGCATTATAAGTGTTGGAGACATTTACCATCATACACACTCTTCAGTCAAATTGGCCTAGTTAAACCACTATCCTAAGTTTAATTGACATCAAGGAGCATTAATTACCATCATCCCAGTCACTCCCACGCCTACCTACAGTCAAGGAGGCTAACTTAGCCTTTCCTACAGTCAAGGAGGCTAACTGGAGCACTCCAGGGGTGATCTGGTTGACATTCAAGCACCTAATTGCTAACTGGGGGTTACTTTCAATTCAACCAATTAGTTACAGTCAGTTAAGGCGCCTCCATGCATTAAATATATTATTTAATCATTATTTATTGATTATTTTATTATTATTTAATGAACTGGAGTGAACTAGGCGCCTTCACCAACTCCTGATGGTCAGTTCAGCTTCAGTTAATCTCATCAAGGTTTATTAGATTCATGCAGTACTAACACTTGATGGTTGGTTGCTATGACATGTGTTTGATCTCCTTCAGTTGAGATTAAGTCATTTATTGCACTCCAACTTCAGTTAGGAATTGGTGAGTCAATTAAGGTTTTTTGTCAAGTGGTTAACTGAGTGGTATTGCATGGCAAAGAGTCAGTTAAGCTAGACTCATGCATGGGAATTCGAATTGTCCTTTAGTTATTCGAATTCTTCATTGAGTTAAGCTATGGCTCATGCATGGGAATTGTAATCCTTTATTGTTTATATAATATACAGAGAGGAAACCTATTTGGTTCCTGAAAATTTCCAATTCATGAGTAATTGTTAATAATTCTTTGATGAGATTGAATCTTAGTTCGTAGATCATGTGCAAGAATTAATATGGTATCAGAGCTACGGCAGCACTAAGATCAATTTCTCCATGAAATGTGAGCAATAGCTCAATTCTTTTATTTTTCCCTTTATGTTTTGATTTTCAGGTTTCTACAGGTGAAGCATTCGCTACAAGCAAATCCAGATGGCCTCCTCAGCAGCCTCCTCAGTACCTATGTTGACTCCATACAATTTCCACACATGGAAACTCAGAATAGAGCATCAGCTAAGAGGCAAAGGACCCCACAGAGTCACCATGGACATTGAACCGGAGCCTGGATCCGCCATAGAAAAATCAAGATTCTTCAACAAAAAGGATGAAGCCTTCGGTTTCTTATGCCTCTCTATTTCCGATGAACTTCTCTTCCATCTTACGGATCTGAATACACCAAAATAAATATGGGACAAATTGGAATCATTGTATGGAAATCATGATGACATGAGAGTTTATCAACTCGAAAATGAACTCATGTCTCTCCAACCTTCCAATTTCGAGACTCTGAATGATTTCTTTACAAAGTTTAAGAATATTTTTTTTCTCTTGAAGCAATGCAAAGTGGAGAAGGAAGATGATCAGCTCATCTTAGCCATCCTCTCCAAACTCGGGGCTGATTATTCAGTTTTTGTTTCTACATTCCGTGCAGGGAAGCTCACAACTCCCAAATGGAAGATGCCTACACTCGATGCCTTCAATGAGGCTCTAACTAGTGAACATGACAAGCTTGTCCAAATGGGGATCATCCGATCTTCCCGAGACCAAGCCCTCTATGTCACGGGGCCCAAAGATGTGAAAGGTAAAGGTAAGCAGCATAAAAATCAGAAAACTAAATTTGATGCTCCAAAGCCTAGATTTGAAAATCAGCAGCATGATGAATCTTCCAGTTCAAGGAAGAACAAAGGAAAAGGGCATAATGGGAAAGAAAGAGTCGGGTGTTCTTACTGTGGGAAGGGTTTTCACCCTGAACATGTCTGCATGAAGAAAAATCTTGATGAAGCAACCTCTCTCCTTGAGAGGAATCACATCAATCTTCCGGAGAGCTTTCGGAGGAGAGATCAACAAGACCGGGAACCACAGCATGAGAAAGGTCATGCCCTCATGGCAAGCACTTTGAAGTCAAAATCACTGCTGATTGACAGTGGAGCTTCGAATCACATGATGGCTGAAAAAGAATCCTTTTCATCCTTGGATACCAGCAAATCCATCCCCATCCACTTGGGAGATGACTCCACCATCATTTCCAAAGGACAAGGTACTGTAAATCTAGAAAATGGTTCTTTTTCTAATGTTTTGTATGTACCATCTCTTGCAGCAAATCTTCTTAGTTTCT
>LPNX010447103.1:702537-781991 GCA_001517045.1 Pseudotsuga menziesii | reverse complement strand
CATAAAGGGCAAAATAAAAGAATTGAGCTATTGCTCACATTTCATGGAGAAATTGATCTTAGTGCTGCCGTAGCTCTGATACCATATTAATTCTTGCACATGATCTAGGAAGTAAGATTCAATCTCATCAAAGAATTATTAACAATTACTCATGAATTGGAAATTTTCAAGAACCAAATAGGTTTCCTCTCTATATATTATATAAACAATAAAGGATTACAATTCCCATGCATGAGCCATAGCTTAACTCAATGAAGAATTCGAATAACTAAAGGACAATTCGAATTCCCATGCATGAGTCTAGCTCAACTGACTCTTTGCCATGCAATACCACTCAGTTAACCACTTGACAAAAAACCTTAATTGACTCACCAATTCCTAACTGAAGTTGGAGTGCAATAAATGACTTAATCTCAACTGAAGGAGATTAAACACATGTCATAGCAACCAACCATCAAGTGCTAGTACTGCATGACTCTAATAAACCTTGATGAGATTAACTGAAGCTGAAATGACCATCAGGAGTTGGTGAAGGTGCCTAGTTCACTCCAGTTCATTAAATAATAATAAAATAATCAATAAATAATGATTAAATAATATATTTAATGCATGGAGGCGCCTTAACTGACTGTAACTGATTGGTTGAACTGAAAGTAACCCCCAGTTAGCACTTAGGTGCATGAATGTCAACCAGATCACCCCTGGAGTGCTCCAGTTAGCCTCCTTGACTGTAGGAAAGGCTAAGTTAGCCTCCTTGACTGTAGGTAGGCATGGGAGTGACTGGGATGATGGTAATTAATGCTCCTTGATGTGAATTAAACTTAGGATAGTGGTTTAACTAGGCCAATTTGACTGAAGAGTGTGTATGATGGTAAAGAGTCAGTTAAGCTAGACTCATGCATGGGAATTCGAATTGTCCTTTAGTTATTCGAATTCTTCATTGAGTTAAGCTATGGCTCATGCATGGGAATTGTAATCCTTTATTGTTTATATAATATACAGAGAGGAAACCTATTTGGTTCCTGAAAATTTCCAATTCATGAGTAATTGTTAATAATTCTTTGATGAGATTGAATCTTAGTTCCTAGATCATGTGCAAGAATTAATAATAATCCTACCTCAGCTGGGGGGAATGGTTACATCATCATAGCCATTGATTATTTCACAAAATGGGCTGAGGCCATGCCTACATATGCATAAGATGGTAAGATTGCCGCTCTCTTATTTTTCAATCATATCATAGCTAGATTTGGAGTCTTGCAGTCCATCGTTACTGATCAAGGATCCCATTTCTGTAATCAAATGATGGAGGAACTAAGTGCCAAGCTAGGTTTTCACCATGAAAACTCTATGCCATATTATCCACAAGCTAATGGTCAGGTAGAGGCCATTAACAAAGTTTTGAAAACTATGCTTCGTCGGATGGTTGGAGATCATAAATCCAATCGGCACCATGTTCTTTTCTCCGCTCTTTGGGCTTATCAAACTTCGGTGAAAACAACCACTGGTTTCACACCATTTTAGCTTGTCTATGGACTCGAAGTTGTATTACCGGTTCAATATTAGATTCCATCTTTACAACTCACCGTTGAACTTCTCCCAGACACTTCCGCAAAGGCAGAAATATTTTTGTACTTGAAAAACCTTGACGAGTCTTGGAGAGATGTTGCCTTGGCTAATGAGGCACATAAGAAACACGTCAAGGAAAAGTATGATAAATCTGTCCAACCTGGTGTCTTTAATGAGGGTGACCTAGTTTTGACTTATGATCAAAGATATGACAAAATAGGGAAGGGTAAGTTTGAGTCCATGTGGTACAGAACTTTCGTCATTTCTAATGTTTTAGAGAAAGGAGCCTACGAGCTCATTGATTAAGATGGAATCCCTTTGGAGCAACCTCACAATGGGTTGTACCTGGAAAGGTACTATGCCTAGGTATTTCTTGGATAGTATCTTGTACATATGTATATTGATTGACTTTTAGTGTGCTTTTAGTATTTTCAATATGGTTTTGATTTTAGTGTCCGCATCTATTTATACCATTTTTGGTCATGCAGATGGCTTTCTACGGCTTCGCTGATGGTGCTTGCCTCCATACCTTGAATCTCGCATCGGCTACTTGGGTCCTCTATTCCCCAGCTGAATATTTGGTCAGTTGAGGAGCGGTTTGTATAGGTCCTGCTACTAATAACATCACCGAGTATGACCCAGTCATTGGTCTTTTGACTGAAGCTGCCTCCCAGGATGTTCGTGATCTAGTAGTCTTGATGGACTCACAACTTGTGGTTTGCCATTTAAACCATGTTTACACCATTAGAAACCCTGTGCTCCTCTACCTCTTCCGAAGAGTACGTTTTCTAGAAAGATCATTTGAAACCATCACTTATAGGCATATCCCTAGGGAACATAATGTAGTTGCTGACTCATTGGCTAATTACATCCTAGATTGGCATATTTCCCATTCATGACATTGAAATCAAACATGGTACATTGTAAATAAACGTTTAAAGACACATAAAACTCATGTAAAATACATTGACCATTTGAGACATATAAACACCAGGTAAAATTCTGTATATATATATACAAAAAAGTTTACAAAAAATAGGTCCCGAGACCTCATCTGAAGCACATAGGCTTTCAGGAAAAATCACCATACAAAATTATGAAGCTGTCAGCTTTCAGTACATATCTCATACACTAGTGGTGCTCGTGGTAGCACATCATTGCTCGAGATACTCTATGTAGTAGCCTACTAAATCAACCTGGTACTCCCACTGTGGATCTCTGATATCTCATCGGGAGGTCATCAATGGCAACATCTGGGATATCCAAGGTCAACCTCTCCATGTTTTCCTCTAGCTCCCCGATGATATCATCATCCTGTGGTACAAAGCATGCTCCAGCTAGCCTGTCCAATGGAGAAGCTCCTCCAGGTCGCGCTGCTCGAACATCTGCATGAGAATATAGAGGTCTCATCACTTAACATAAAAAATATAAAACATTAAAAAACATAAAAAAAATTCATCCATTTTAGGGTTTCTTGCTTCTTACCGATGTTTCCCCACTATCCGCCAGGTGGGAGTAGTAGGTCAGGATCTCCGGTGAAATCCGTACCTGCGTAAGCATAATCCTCAACCATGAGGATCTGATCTCGGAGCCATCTGAAGAACAGGTCACCAAACTTCACCCTTCCCCTACCTGCTCCTGTACGAGCCATGACCTAAACCCACCTCAAAATACAAGGGTCTCGTGCTCTCAGACTCCAGAAGACCACCTGAGGTCTCATCTGTGGTACCCGCTCAAAGCAGAAGTAGGATAAAATGGAACCAAAGCCAAACTGCTTTAGCTCTTCCTGCTGACACTTAATCAGCTGATCTTTGAATATTGGAAGCATGGCTTCTGCCCAGTTGAATACCGTGGGTGCCATGGCCTCTATGGCATATAACATGTGTGCCCTAGAAACCTGGTGCACACCCTGACTCCCGGCCAACCTCTGCATAGTAACTAGGATGGTCCGTAGAGGCCCATCCATCACTGCTCTGACGGGGATTTTCTTCCCCAATGTCCTCGTCCCTGGAGCACAGTGATGATCTATAAGCTCTCGAGTGGTAATATCCCCTCCATGGGAACCTGTCAGTGAGATGGGGGCACCCCATCTCAAGAGACCAATTAAAAATTAGATATCCTCTACTTCCACTGTAAGAATATGGGCCCCCACCTCAATGTACTGCTACTCTAGATTCCACATCCACAGCATATGCTCTAATAACCGCTCATGTGACACCATGCTTGGAGTCTGGAAGAACTTCATAAGTCCACAGTCCTGTAATGCAGCTATACAACCCGCATTTCTCTTGGCAAAAGCATCATCATTGTCATGTGATCTTTCTTTCCATATCACCATGTTTTGAGCAACCAAGACCTGTAAAAAAAAATCATAGCATGCATTAGAATCATCCCTAATCATTAAAAATCAAAAGAATGACTTTATATTGCTGATGCTATTAGTTTAAAATCTCCACATCCGGCACCGCCTGTGTACCGTTGGAGACAGGCGGTGGCACCGCCTGTCAACTATGTTATAGGTGCAGTTCTCGGGAGGTACCACGTATCCCGCAAAGGGTAGGTGTGGTGCCCGCTTTTAAGGTTTTAGGGCTTGCCATATAAGCCCAAAACCCCATCAAAACTCAAAATAAATGCTATGAAATGAAAGAGTAGGGTTTTAGCTGTTACCTGCAACTTACAGTGCTCAAAACGAACGATGGGAACTCCCGGTATCAGCTGCTGAAGATCTGGCTAAGAAATTACTCCAAAATGCTCTCCGCTATGGGTAAATAGTGAAATGATTTGATTTTTTACTATTTACATGACTTATATAGGCATTTTTGGGTCTGACATACTATATTTTTGATATAAAATCATATTTCAGTCAAAGTTTATCTGTCATAATCCCTCAATGCTAGTTATAAATGCATTTAACACTTGTTTCTGAGTCGATTGCAAGATAAGAGAACCATAGAAAGAAGCGTTGGAAGTTTGTTTATGGATTTTTCACAATTTCATAAAACGAAAAAGGTCGATGAGCATTTATTATAAAACTTTGATCATGCTCTTTAAACCTAGTATCAAAGTTCCGAGTCCATTTCAGTCTCTTTCCAGGCTCGTAAAAATTTGATATTGTGTAAAGAAGTGTCATGGAGTCTTCTTTTCACCTCCTTTTTAGGCTCCTTAAACACGAAAAGATCATCGAGTCCGTTTCCAATTCTTTCCAGGCTCGTAAAATGTGACGTTGTGTAAAGAAACCTCATGGATTTCTCTTTAAACTCTTTTCAGGATCCCTAAATATGAAAAGATCGTCGAGTGATCTTGTCTTCACGCTCGTTAAAGTATTTGAAGAGTCATCCGTCCGACGATAGGTTATCTATTTTTCGGTTCGGATAGGACTATTTACGAAAAAGGAACACTCCAGCCAATCGTGACTGGAAGAGTTCCCTAAGGTATGATTTTATACTTTTTCAGGCCTTAGGGACTAAATCATATGAAAAAGGACCCCTGTGGAGTCTTCTTCTGTATTCATTCAGACTCTCTAAACATGAACGATACCGAGTTTTCTTTCAGTGGACTCATTAAATTAAACATTGAGAGACCCATTTTGGGAATGAACTGCTCCTCTCTCAGGTTTGTAAAACATGAGTCTGGACTTGTCTTTCGACAAGCTATATCGAGTGTTTGTTACCTTCTTTGAACTCATAAAACCGAAAAGAGGCACTCATCAACCATGATGGGGGAAATGGGAAGGGAATCATTTTGTAAATAATGGCAGTTGTTTGTCATTACCTTTGAACATGGCACTTGTCTACACATCATGTCAGTCAATTGGGTATTCAGCTGATCTCCACGACGATCCACTTTCATGAGTCATGTCACTCCTTTGAGTATTTCAAAAGAATGCATTGTCCATTGTCACATTGTGTGTTTGTCCCGTTCAGTCATGCTGCCAAGTCTTTTTGTCGTTCCGCCCGATGTTCAAAGGGGATTTAAAGAAGTTTTACCTCTGCAGTCCACACTTTCTTTTGTATCAGTATTTTTGAGTCAGTATTATGGTTACTACATTCACATCATTCCAGAACTATGTTCCAAGTTTCATGTCATCGATGTGGGACTCATCATGGCCCTCCTTCGACGAGACTATTCCCGTTGACATCAGCTCATCATCCGGGAAATAGTCTTAGAAACAATATTTTGTACCTTGAGATATGTATGCCTTAATGATAGATTCTCTCGCTCTCGACATAGGTTCACATCATTGACCTTTGATTGATAGAATCAACTGGGTGTTCAACATCAAGACATCTATTCACACTCAATATATTGTACTAGGGTACCTTGGGAATCATTGACATTAATGGTGATCTCCCTTGCACTTGTTAACGGTTCACATCATTGGCCGGTAATCAAGTGGTTTCTACCATGTTCGACTTCAGATCATTGTAATCACATCGATAGAATCGTACTTTGTGGAAGACAAGACGAAGACCCTGAGTATTTGTTTAAAGCGTTCAATATTGCTTTCCCCGGGTTGCGATGGAGTTTTGTATATCTAGCATGGATTCACATTTGTATGGTCGTGGCTATGCTCAAATTTGCATCTGTATGACATAGATCTACATTGTATGTCTGGTAGCTATGTCCAAGTTTGAGTCCTATATCACATGGATCTACGTTGTATTCTAGTAGCTATGCTTGTTTATTCCTCTCATGGATCTGCCTTGTATTGGTCTGCAGCCATGAGTTGGTTACTTGTGTCTATGAGTCAACATATTGATGTACTGCAGATGCCTACTTGACAACGTGCTCTGATCGAGCTGACATTTTCACCTCGTAGAGATGACTTGTTCTCTCAAAGCTCTCTTTTATCGTATCATGCTTTGGGGGGCATCCTGTTATACCAAAATCCTGTCATCATCATGTGATAATACCTTTGACATACCTATTTTCCCTTAATCCCAGCACTTGGAGTGGAAACTCATACCATTTGTCAATCTTTCACAAAAATGCTCAGCACCGCGCTTTCCCCTTTATCCATGAGTGGTACCTTTCTCGCACCGCCTATCCTTTGTTAGCCACAAGCAGTGCCACCACTTATGGCCCTTATTCCATAAGCATTTCTTACCTGAACCGCTCTGTCATTGAAGCAGAAAAGTGGTACCTTGGGTAAAATGGGAAAAAGAGAAGTTTCTCAAGGCTTCTAGATCATGAGCCTTGTATCCTCCCTTATCCCTATCATTGTGGATCAGTTGAGCTCGAGATCCCCCATCCTAGGATCTTAGAGGCCACCTCATCCATAAATATCTCAACCATCCCTATCCATTGAGCTTTATAAATACGAGCTCATGTCCATGGTTGAGGAGGGAACCATTGAAGTATTGTTATGTTGTTGGATTGATCACTTGGCCCAAGCCATTGGAGAACATAGAGAGCAAAGTTGGAGCTTATGGGGATGAAATTGTTTGGTTTCATGGAGATGCATGTCAACAGTAAGGATTAATTGGTTGTAAACTTCTCCATGTTATCTTAATGCAAAGCTGATTTCTGTCCCACATTACTGTTGTCGTTTGATTTCACATGTATATGTTGTTAGATTCCTTAGTCACTAACATGGATCGGTAGATTATATTCTGGTAGCTTTGATGTGTTTGCGTGTTTAATCTGATTGGAGGTACACAGGGTTACTATCGAAGCATCACATTCTAGGTATCTACAGCGTCTAGGGAAGGTCTTCAACCTTTGTCGTTCATTTGTTCTAGATTTGAACCATTCAGACCAGTGGAACACCTTACTGTCCGCAGAAGGTGAAATATTCATGCTAACATGTCTAACAATATTTTCATCTATGGCCAAATCTTATCGAGTATGCTGATGCTTGGGAGTGCTTGGGTCATCTATTGATGCGCTTGTTTTTCTAGATTTTCTAGCTTTGTTGTTTCTAATATGATCTAGTCCTGGATTGTTCTTCTCATGGTGTCATCCAGACTTTGTTTTTTTTCTAAGTTCTAGATGTGCTTATGAGTCTATAGATTCTGCTGGAATACCTATCCATAATAGGTGTACCAACTTCGTAGGACTTCTTCTGTGGTAACACACTCTTCTAAGTGGTCCTGCATTACCTTGTATGCCTAGAAACATGCTTTGTACTGTTGTATTAGTAGCACATAAGTTTCTTCCTTTTGTTCGTCTCTCTTACTTTGCAGCTGTGTCTGTAGGTTCGACACAATACTTTCAAAAAATTGGTATGCTCTTTCCAATGGTTTGTCGGTGTCGGTCTCATCCATCCCTAGTATCACTGTTTGTGTCAAAGTCCTGCATTTTTTCAATTCTTTCTTGTTTTGTTCAATTTCTTGTTGATGCTTCTTTGGTGAGTGCTTCCAGGAGTCGATCCAACTCTCCATCTCTTAGCTTTGGTGTTTTGACCATGGAAGTCGATCCTAGTTAATGAAGGTGGATGTTTGTCAATTTCTGTTGTTCTTGTTTTTTATTTTTCTCTTTTCTCTTGCTTTTATGCTTAGTCTTATGGACCACTTCTGATCCTGTTGGTACTGATGTTGGCTGCTATTGTGGTGTTTGGTGTTCTTCAATTAGTGGATTCTCAGTCGACTGAACTTATACTGTGGTAGGATTACCTTGTTGGGTTTATGGGATGGGTTTTGTAGTTGTTTGTGCTTCTAATGGTGGTGAAGATGGTGGTTCTGGATTGTAATGAGACTCTGGTTCTGGTGGTGTTGGTGATGGTGAATGGTATGAAGTTAGAGGAGTGGTCAGAATATTTGTCGATATGGATTCTTTGACTTCTATTTGAGGGTCGACAAGATTGTCAATTCCTTCCTCTTCCATGAGATTTTCTATTTTGGCATCTAAGGCTGCTTGATTACCTTCGAGTACCAGTAGTCCCCTCCCTGCCTCATTGACTAGACGGGTTTGGAAGGTTGGTGTAAATGATGAGATGTGGGTGGCAACTACGGTGGATTTCGGGTCGGGGTTGTGAATATATGATGATTTGATCATTCCTATGACTGATGGTGGTGATGAATTTTGTGGAATGAGGCTTTCTCGGATAGAGCTTGACTCGACAAGTTTGTGGGTGGTGTTGATCTACTGGGCTTTAAGGAATAGATTTGACAATTTATTGATAAATTGTTGAAGTTCAACATCTTTATCAATTTTTTCCTTAAGGGTTCCAAGGATTATCTCATTGTAGCTTGGTGATATGGCCACGGTCGAATATAGTGTTATCTTAGTCAGAGAAGTTCTTGGTGATTCTGGGGTTAAATTGATAGAATCTATTATAAGTGAGGTAGAAGTTCTTACCTTCTTCATCCTTCCTTGTTTTGCTCCTGACTCGACAAACTGCTTGAATTGGGTCTCGACTGATACCCTGTTTTTTTCAGCATCCTCTAGAACATCAATAGCAGTAGCCAGGAGTTCTTCCTCATCTTTTGACTCCTCTGATAAGATAAGTTTACGCTTCCCCTTCCCTTTTCCCTGAGTTCATTTCTTTTTTCTTGAGGTTGCTATTTCCTTGGCTATTTTCCTCAAATTTTCTTTTGTCATAGCATACTCTGAGTTGTCTGATTGACTATCTTCCTCTATGTGTTCTTCTCCTTCTCCTTGAGGTTGAGTCGGGACGATAATGCTTTGTTATGTCTGTGTGATTTCCTGTTGTTCAGTCGATGCATTTTCAATTTGGAGGGGTTTTTGTGCTTCTGTCGGCGTGTCCCATGAGGTCAAAGTACTAATATGAAGGTTGACTTTATATTCTTCCTCCTTCTCTTGGTTAGTCAATGGCTCTATAATGACTTGATTATTTTCTTTTGCAACCTCTAGTATGGGGATGTCAGTTTTGACCTTCCTGGCCAACTCTGTGAAGATATCCTCGACTGTTGGATAGTAGTCGAGTGACTTTGCTTTAGTTGTCGACCCTTGCTTGTGCCATACTGTTGTAAGGTCGATCTCTAGTTGGATATGTGCTGTAGGAGGCAGACATCATCAGATGTTTTGAGGCACCCTCCATCTAGTTGTTCTAGTTTTCAGGTTTTGAAACCAGTGTTCCAGGAATACTTTTCCTTATTCCTGTTCTAATGAGGTTCTATCCATTGAAAATGACTTAAAATGCCACATATGAAACCTGGTTGGATCCAAGAAGTCTTTATGCCCGACTAGACATAGGTGGTACATAGCTATCCATATTAAAAGTGATGGGAATATAATCATTGCACCTAATTCATGTCACTTCTTGTAGATAGTTTTAAGTATGTCTTCCATGTATTAGGCCCAACGGTATACCTTTCCTCTACTTTCTATGTAGTTAACTACTTCCATCATGTTGAGCTTCAAGTCACAGCCGCGTCATGTGACAGTCAGGCCGGTGGACACGATTTTGGCCACCATTTTGGGTGTGGTGGCTTGGACTTGCCTGATTATTATCCCATTTGATTTTTTCCCTGTCAGTGTTCCCATTAGTCTTTCAACTAATCCTTCCTTGATGCCTACAGGAATAGGGTTGCCTTTGTTAGACAACCCAGTGAGTTTATAAATAGTTTGAGCTGATATTTCCATTGATGTGTCGAAGTAAAATTTCCCATTGTGGTACCAGCTGATTATGAATCTAGCAATAGTTTCCTTTGTTCCTCTAAAACTTTCCATGAGCGGTGCATTCATAAAGTTCATAATTGTGCTACAATTTACCTTCTCCGCTTCCTCTGTCATTTTTTACTTGCCTCGATAAGCCCATTCTTTGATTTCTGTCCAGTGTTTCTCCCATGAACCTTCCTGTACTTTCATGTTTTTAATATTCTTTAATCATTTTACCAGTGGAATTATGGCAGATTCCAACTCTTTTACTTTGGATTTCATGACTCTGGTTTGTTTTGGGGCCATTTTGTCGGTTGTCTATTCGGCTCTTCTGGTAGTTGATTTGCTCAAGGGGGTTTGGTGATCTTGTTTCTCTAGACCTTGATGAAACAGTATGTGATTTTCAACTGGCGTAGTATTTATAAGTGGAGTGGATGGCGATCCTGTCAATGGTGTTATTAATAATGGATTTGATGGTAAAGGACGCTCTAATGAAGGCTGAGTTAATACGTTCTGGTTTCAGTGCTCCCTTTGATTGTAGTCATGATCAGTTGATTTGACATTTTGATCCTCTTGTCAATGATGAAGGTATGGTCAATCGATGGTAAAAATGTCGATTATTGTTGAATGGTCTACTATGCTTGTCGAAGTTCATTTTGATTTTTCTTGATTCTTTTTGGGGTTTTAGGTTTTTGATTTTTATAGATTTTTGTAACAGTTATAAAACCATTTTTCTATTTTATTTTATTTTTTATATTTTTGGTACCATTTTAGTCGGGCACCATCTACCAGCTTCCGAAATACTATGCCCTGTAATGTCCTCAGACGAACTGATCCATTGGCATTGATTTCTTTGATAATATATGGTCCCATCCATTCTATATGTAACTTTTTCGGTTTTCCTTTCACCTGACTATTGTATAATAATGCCAAGTCTCCGACAGACAGATTCTTATTTTTGATGTTTCGGTCATGCCAAACCTTCTGTTGTTGCTTCTAAATTTCTTGGTGTTGTATAGCAAGCAACGATTTTCTTCTAATTTGGCTAATTTCATTAGTTGATCCTCTCTTGCTTCTTCAACATCGATATGTAATATGTTGGCTATCACCGGTGTCTGTTGTTGAAAATGTAAAGGAACGACTACTTCTTGGCCATAGAATAGTCAAACAGGTGTTTGGTCAATCGAGCGTTTATATGTTGCTCTGTATGCCCATAGTACCGCAATGATTTTTTCATCCCAGTCGCCTTTGTCAGTATTGCAGATTTTTGTTAGACCCTTTGTCATTGTTTTGTTGAATGATTCTATCGACCCATTCGATTGAGGGTGATAGGTTGTGCTTCATTCGTCGATGGTCAATTTTGAATTGTTCTATCAATATTGTGATTGTTTTATTGATGAAGTGTGAGCCTTGGTCACTGATTAAGGTTATAGGGAAGCCAAACCTAGTGATAATGTTTTCATATATGAATTTAGCAGTTATTTCACTAGAATAGGTGTCAACAAGTTCTACTTCTGCCTATTTAGTGACATATTCAACTGTTGTTATGATATACCTTGCGCCTATCCTTTTTTCTATGACTGTAAATGGACCTATAAAGTCGATAGCCCAGATTTAGAATGTGAGGCTTGGGTTTACTGATATTACGATGCATTTATGTACTAGGTAGTGGTTGACCTAGACGTTGGCAGCAATCACATTTACTCACAAAATTTTTACAGTTTTTGTATAGCATCGGCCACCATAGTCCTAATTGTTGGATTTTCTTTGCAATTGTATCCGACTGAAAGTGTCCTCTCGCTGGTCCATAATGTGCTTCATGCATAATGTTTTCCCGTTCATACTCTAACACACACCGACATAGTACTTCTTCCAAACCCATTTTATATAAAAATCCATTAACAAGGCTATATGGTGCAGCTTTCATGGCTAAAATTTGTTTCTTTTTCATGCTCATTCCATCTGGTGCTAGACCATTGTCCAAAAATTGAGCTATTTCTTCCAAATTTGTAGGGACAACTTCTATTCAGAATATATGTGCATCTGGTAGGTCATATTCGACTCCTATCGGCTCCTCCCCCGTGTCGATTCTCGACAAGTGGTCAGGCCCGACATTCAATTGTCCTGGTTGGACTACTACTTCGAATTCAAATTCTTGGAATAGTAATAGCCAACGACAGATTCTCCCGTTGTGCAAAGGTTTATTGACAAGGTATTTTAATGCTTGATGATCTGTATAGAATATGAAGGGGTTGGCTAGTAGGTAGTGTTGATACTTTTGAAGGGAAAATACCATCCCTAATGCCTCCCTTTCTATTGTGGAGTAGTTGCGTTCATCTTTGTTTAATTTTCTACTACTGTATATGATTGGGTAATATGCCATCTTCGTAAGGTGGTGTCAAGATTACTCCTATTGCTAAGCCTGAGGCATCAATTTGTACATGTTGGCTACTTTTTCCCATTTACGCAACCCTGGTTCTACACATCCTGCTGATCCAACAACTACCCGACATACCGACCCGATAGAGAAAGCCCCATTGGCAAGACCTGCGAAGCAGACACAGTATCACCCAAGATATCTCATAGATGTGTAACCATCAGAACCATGTTTTCGTGATTATCGGGGAAGTATAGTCCCTTGGCTCACAAATAAGGAGCTCAACGAAGGCAGCAGGGTGGCTGGGTGGAGGAGTTAGTTCTGCGCGAATGAGCACAGCTGTATGTCATCGGCATGACCTGACTTTCCTTTCCCCCTTGCAGCTGGCGCATCTCATGCGGTGCAGCTGACTCAGATCAATCGGCTCTATGACTTAAGTTGGGGCTCATAACAGGAATTATACAGAATGATATATATTTATATAGTTTCAATTCAGCAAGATATTTTGTTCATCCATATACCAATTGCAAGAACTAATCAGAAACTGAACCACATTTAGCATTATACGGAAAGAAACTATTAATCAATCACATAAACATTCACCACATCAATCATTCATTTAGACACAAGAAATAATGTGGAAACCCATCTGGGAAAAACCACCATGGTGCTCTTCATCTGGCATGAGAAAGGGTATAGCACCTTGTAGTTTGTGGGCTGCAAACCGATCTTGAGATATTTCCTTAAGTTTACACTCATAGTTCTCATTCTCTGTGGTTCGCTCTTCTATTCTACTCCTACTCCTAGTGGTCTGCTCCCACTGCAGTCAAATCCGTGGCTCAACAGCCCCTCTAATGCTACCATACTCTTCCTGAGTCTACTCCCCTCTTATCACAATGAAATTACAACCTAATCGGCATCCCCTTCCATGGATTACCGCTGAATAACAAACTAATAATGAAAATTGGACAAGGATCAATGAAAACCTTACAGACCAACCTTCTAACCATTGCATTGGACCCCTCGCAGCATACTAAGAGTCACAGATCCTGCCTGAAGGGGTGGATTCTACGACCGTCTTTCAAGCCTGTAGAATTTGGGAAAGATAGCAGAGACTGTGGATCGGACACTGCAGAGCTTGTCAAAATGGGTCGGGTCTCTGGTCCCTGTAGGAGCTCACTCTGGTGCCACCGAAAGGGCCGCTACTCTACTAATATACTAATAGCCAAGGATGACTTCGCCGAAGGCTTGTCAATGGGTTGAAACAACTGGGTGACTATCACCATCTTTCTTCTTGCTATCTCTGGATACACCCGATAGACTGAAAGCTGCAGCAATAGCTTTATCCCTCAAGGATGCTTGACAGGAGACTCTCCAATTCATTTGTAACTATATCTGGTGGGTGAGCATCATAACACATTGATGTCTTCTTAGTGCAAGTGAACCCCGATCTTATAGTAAGAGCATTGGGTCTTCCTTCGTGCAGGATTATCCAGTGGCATTATGAGGACAAGACCCGCACCTTATGTACCGAATTTCCTTCTTAGATATGCTTTGATTACCAGTGTCACCAATTTTGGGTAGTGATAGTCATCAGCACGTGTGGATGGGCTAGACGGTCACGGTCACTGAGTTCTCCACACTTGATCCGGCTGCAGTGCTGTCCTGGTCCAAGAACCAAATCTTCGTTGAATCTTAATGCAATTAACGGTCTATCGGTACATGCCAGCTGTCTTGGACTTGCCATATCTTGCTTTATACCTGGTTCTGGCAGCGATTGTAATGTGTCTCATCATGTCTGCACAACTTTTTCCTTAAGTTTGACCTGCCTGTCACGCACACGCGGTGCTATGGTTTCCTCCAAAATTCAATTTTTTTTTTTGGAAACCGAGTGCCTTGGTTGCATTTGCGTACATTATTGTGAACTTGCTGGTTCCAAGTCTATTTGCACAGTATCATAGACCTTTCCTTGGAATTCCTACACCATTCCTTCAATCTTAGCAACTTCCACCAGAGCTTCCTCTGCTTGCACGACCAATTGCTCCACCTGGTCGGACTGTACAGGGTCCAACAAGTATTTCTCTATCGATTGCAGTATGCCTTGAAGATTTTGCTGCATTGGTTGAATATGGTCAGTGATATTTTCTGCCTCTGACTAGAATTCCTCAACCTTGGCTTCCCTAGCTTTCTCCTACTCGCGAAGGGTCTGGAATTCCTGTTGGAGACTTTTGATCTATACATGCTTAATGACCTTTTGTTGGAGGGGCAACTTCCACATGTCCACCTTCACAGCAGTGATGCATTGATCTTTCTCTTGTATACGCTGCCTTATTTTCTCAGTTGTGTCATCCTCAAGCAATGTTTCCCAAATGGTTGCAACATTGTTTGCGGCCTTTGCGCAGATTGCTTCTCTGCCTTTAATTTTGGTAGCAACTTCAGACACTGCTATTCTTATTTCTACCAGTACCTCTGGGGGTGTGCTTGGTATCTTTCGAGCTTGCAAATCTTCTGCTTGGTGCTGAATATCTTGCATGATATTCACAAGACAATCCACTTTAATCTAGGAGTCTTCATCGGCTTACCTAGCCTCTGGTGGGAATGCTGCGATGACATTCTTAATAGTATCTGTCAACATGACACGGCTTTGCTCCCGGGCCAATATTTCTTGCATCTTCTCGGCCAGGAGGTTGGTGCACTTTTGTAATTCCCAATTTTTCCCTTGCAACAGGGCCTTACACGACTTGGCCTTCTTTTTCTGTTTTGCTTCCTGGTGAGCAACAACGTTTTGCCTTAGTCGGAGTTCAGCTGCAGCTGCCTGCTAGATGATATATATCTCGTCCAAGAGAAATTTGGAGAATTCTATCTCGGTGGTGCTATTATCAGTATCTACATTTGTCTCTTCCTTCACATCAAGTGCTTGCGTCTGAATGAGTACCTTGATTGGTGGTTCCCACGGTGGTGTGAGTAGTGGCATGTTAGGATCAATGTGATATGCTTTGGTGTCCACCATGTTCTTGACCTTGTTGATAGCTGCTGTTAACTAATTGAGATGGGTATGGACTTGGGTAGCAATGCTCTCTTGCTGGGCCCTTATTCCACCAAGTTTATCTTGCGCAACTTTCACCACGGTGTTGGCAAGTTCTTGTAACTCATCCTCCGTTAAGGTAGTGGTGTTTGCTGTTATGTTTTATTTATGCTTCTTCCACGATGATTGAGCTTCCTCAGGATGCACACGGGTCTATGTTTGCTCTCCACTAGGTGTCTACTCTGAAGGATGGTGGTCCGAGTCCTCCATATCATTATCCTCTTCGATGTTGTCTTATGATGGATCCCCTTGGGCATCATCACCTTCTTTTTCTTCACCATGAACTTGGTGAATTGGTGGTTCTTCTACATTCTTCTCTTCAGGAAGTGGCTCTGTGAGTGGGCCTTGCCATTCCTTAGGCCATAGATTGACAATTGCATCCAAATCATCGTCAGTCACAACAAATCTAGCTCGATGTATCTGCCGATGTGGTGCTTTTGTAGGTAGCAGATTTATATTATGTATATCAACTTCAAATTTGACAAAAGTAGTGTACCTATGCACAGTTGTGGCGCGGAACCTGTGGGTTTGCTGAACAACCTGTCGCAGTGCCTATGCATGCAAGAAGAATACCACATTGTTATCCTGCTGGTGTTTGCTGTCAGCCTTGTCTTCCCATAGATTTTGATATTTTCCCCTAAACAGGATATCGGGACATCCATTTGTACATAGTCCGGAGGGTCAGCCCAGACAGTGAAGGAAATCAAAATTAGTAACCAGGAATGGTAGAATTTATGACCTTTCTTGTGTTGCACCAGCATCACATCTTCGAACAGGTCGTTTAGCAAGTACCATGACCAGTTGAATTTTTCTCCCAGTGCACATAAATTTGCAATTTCTATTCCCCCTACGGAACATTGCGTCGGTACCACTTTTTGAAATATTTTACATGATAATATTTTTGCAGAAACTCGGACACTTTTGTCCTAGATAGGCCCAATTAAGTATCCCCGTCCTAAGCGATGAAGGTTGTGCTTCCACTTAATGTCCCGAGTATTATGCTTAGCGAGGTAAGGCAAAGGATCCTTGCCTTCGCTTGGGAGCCTTGTAATTCTCTCTATTAGTTCAGCAGTAATTATGGCTAATCCAGCCATAAGTATCCTCTATGAAAGCAGACCAGTAATTGCTTTACATATGTACTAGAATGTATGCTATGGTTGAAATGAGGCATGAACAACATGTTTGTTAGGCCTGTAATGGCTAGTCCCTTAGCCCACTCCTGTGGTTTGATTACCTTGACAGTAGATTCAGCGGCCTATATTATGTCCATGCACTCTATTATCTGCAATCCCTCTTGTTGCCAAGTGTCATATCCCTAGAACTTCAAAACAACTAACGTGTGGAGGATGTCCTTCAGTAAGGGTATGTCGATAGGGATCCATGGTGCTATCAAATTGGTCGTCACTTTCGGCCAGGATATCGGCATGCACTGCACCAGGTCTTCTTGGTCGAATGTAAGCTAGAAAGTTTGGGTCGTCCTGTTCTCTCTGTGGATCTACTTGTGGTAGTAGTTCTTCATATTCATCATCATGTCCCTGGTCAGTAGCAGGAATCTTTCCTCGCTCGCCTGGAGTGTCTAGAACCTTATGTTTCTTTTGTCTCGACTGTGGTCGTGCACATGACTCACCTGGCATTTCCTGGACTGGGTTCATTGCAGGACGTGAAATAGGGGTTGAAATTGTTTGTGGATTCCTTTTTCTTTCCATTGCGCCAGTCTCTGGTGATTGCTGAAGCTGTGGGCCATCTGCTGACTGTGTTTCTACTTCCTCATCAATGGGACAACCAAATATGACAGTGGCGTCTGAAGACTCACTCTCGCTGGGAATGTTAATTACCATGGGCTTGAACAGGATGGAAAACAGGTGATAAGATGCAGGTCTGTAATAGCTCAGCTCTAGTGCTCTCAGTGTGTAACAGAAAATTGTCTCGATGGAGAAAGGAATATTTTAGATATTGGACAATGTCCTTCAATCATCATTTGACAGAAGCTGAAGGTATAATCACACTCTCAGGTTTCCTTTTCCAATGCTTTCTCCATTAATTTTTGTAGATGACCTTTCGGGAAGTACTTGTCAGACTAGTAATGGAAATTAGTGCTAAGATGGTTGATGAGAGTTAACAATACACCACCTTGCTTCTCGTACTGGGTTGATTTAATACCACACAAGTGACCTAGTCGTACAAATCTTTGGTATGGATCCACTGGTTAATGCTAGCCAGCCTGTCATTCCTGCTTTTTTCATTCTTTGGCCCCTAACTGTCTTTCTGCTTGCACACTTTAGGTCTCATGATTGGGGATATGCAATGATGCGACCACTGGGAATTTTATTACTCATGATTTTATGTTGGTTTTGTCACAGTCCTACAATAGAATAGGTTACGTCTTTTAGCCATTTTTTTTTTACGTGTCGGAGTAAGGTTTTAGGAAACTGTCATTTACCAAACTCACGACGTAGGTTCCATCGACTTCTCTGGTGTTGTGCTGTGTTTATATCCAGAGCTTGTGCAATGGTATATGGCCTTAGCCAATTTTCCTTCAGCTTGTGAGGGTGTGCGAATAGCCTGCTGTCATAGTGCAGGATAAGTCTTCTTTCTGTGGATCGATTTACCCTGATATATTGATAATGTCGTGCCCGCAACTGTTGTTGAGTTGGCTTAGTATACAATCGCAAAGGTATATTCATCCTCTCTAAGTCTTCCACCATTCACTTTCTTCCTGTTCCATTTAGATGGAAGAGTGTCTGGTATTACTTCAGGAGATCGACGAGTTGTACATCTGCTTCATCCTGTGAGTGCTTTTGTATTACTCTGCGATCTTTACTTAGTTCAACTATTTTTGGCCCACTGAATTTAGTTGGGTTCTCTTTTGCGTCCCTGGGTATATTGTCTTGCTAAGTAGTTGCACCGTGTTAGTGATAATTAGCGTCATTGATATTCTCAACTATACCCTCCTTGTCTTGCTGAATTGTTATATGAATTATAGGGTGTTTGTCATCCTTTAGAACTATATGCGTGACCTGCTGGGTTCCTTGTCACAGCTTCTCAGAGTTATAGCAGGTCTTGGGTGCCATATACAAAGTGTATATGAAAATCTCATAGGTGGGTAACTCCCTTGACTCAGTCTCCACCCTTCACTCAGACCTTGTGACTCTTGCACACCTTCTCATGGAGACTTCATGCAACCTATTTTTCCAATTCTCTAAAGCCTCCTCTGAATCCAATGTACATGAACTCATGCACTTCCAGGTTAGGTTCCCATCTGCCGTCAGACTGATATGATATTCATGCATAGCTGTAACATTGTAGATTTTATCAAGATAGTCGACCTGCCCCTCGTTATTAATAGGTTCAACATATCTTTGCCCCTCAAATGCGTCAATGGACGAGACTACTCTCATTTCCTCATCTTCAAATGAGAGGATCATTTTCTTGAAATTTATAATTGTTTGATGGTCTATAGACCAATATATCCCTACTAGTGCAGGGTAAGGATTTGTATCATCTACAATATTGATGACCTCAAAGTCTACATATGTGCACAATCCTTCAACATCAAAGAGACATATCTCAATCCTCCAATGGGCAGTACCTTCGCCTGATTGGAAAGACGTAGCTGGATAGGAGACCAGCCCACGCATAGCTTACCCATGCTTTACCAAGTCTTTCGGGTTAGGATATTGACATATGACCCCAGATCTAAAATGATATAGTCCATGTCGTAATCACCTATCTGCACATTCATTCTCAATTCGCGGCCAATCTTACATTTTCGTCGCACTTGGTTAACCTTCATCTCAATGTGTGGTACTACAAGGATCTCATCTATTATTGCTTGTAGCTCTGCAATAGCATATTTATCTTGGATTGCCATCAAACAACTTGATAGAAGAGGTCTCAGCTTACTAACCTCAGTTGAAGCTTTCTTCTACAACAGGTGTTGGAATCGTTCAGGCATGTCCTTGACTTCTGTTGAAGTTGATGGTACATCAGGGCTTATGAATTTTGATTGCAAATCCCAAAATACTTATTTTTGCTTCGGGCCAGTCAGTGATTCTTTTTTCTGCATCGATGGACTCACTTGTGGCTATGTTTGTTCTTGTGGGTTCTCTCGTTCTACTCCAGTCGTCGCACCTCCTCTTGTTATGGAAGCAATGTTCAGGTCTTGCGGTTCATCCATGATCATCTAAACATTCAAATTTGCATTTGGGTTTGGATTTGGTGGGGGGTTGGGTGCGGCAACAGTTCTTGCTTGCCACTTTGCAATTAACTGAGCACATTGTTCAACACTATGGTCTTGACCCTTACAATATGAGCATGTCCTTGCAGGCTCCAAACAATATCTAGAAAAGTGACATACTTATCCACATTTATAGCATGTAATTGGACCTCTCCCCCTACCAAATCCTCCTCCACCACCTCGTCCTCTAAAGTTTCCACCACCCCTTCCCTGAGGGTATAGTTGCTGATGTGGGTACTAGTTCTGCTGCTAGTTTTGCTGATAGGGGTTTTGTTCCACGTATGGCTGCTGAAGTGCATATGGTTGTTGGTATTGATTAGCTGGGAAATGTGCAGGTTGGTATGAGGCTTGCACCTATTCAACCTGAGGGAACCACTCATTTTTCATTAAGTATGTACCAATTGTTTTCTCTTTCAAGAGATGGTATGCTCTACAATATTTTTCATCATGTCCTACCGATCTATAAAATTTACAAAATAAGTTTGCAGGGGTACTTACAACCTTTTTCAAATACACACATTCCTCATCATGGTGACCTCTTGATTGGCATATATGACACCAGGGTAGCCCTTTCCCATTTAATGGGTTAGGTGCACCAGATGCGACATGATTCATGAAGGTCGGACAGTTATCCTTGGTGTGTCCGTACGATATACATTTTGTGCACCACAAGTCCTCTTTTCCTTCTTTTCCCTTCTTGATATCCTGAAGTTGTAGTGTGAGGTTGGCTAGCTGCGACTGAATCTGTACCATTCCAGTGGAACCGTCAGCAATAGGCGAGGCCTCTAGCTTCATCGCTAGCTCCAATGCTTCTGTCTGCGACTCAATATTTTGCTGCATCAACAGCCCTTGGATGTGTGGTAGTAGAGCAGCAATAAACCACTCCTTATGCTACACATTGGACATTTGGAAGCTTACCTTGAACATCAGTGTTTTGAATCACTGATCAAAGTCCCACATAGTTTCTGCTAAATCCTATTTAATCTCCTTAATTTTAGTAATACATTGTGACTCTAATTTGGGTTTCCTAAACTCAGATATCATGGCAGCTTGGATCTCCTCAAGAATATTCTGCGGCATTCCCACTAGCGCGGTACAAAATTTCATGAACCAGTCTAGGGCACGACCCCTTAAGGTCGTAATCATCTGTGCTTTCTTGACATGAGCGCCATGGACCAAACGTACCATCCACACAGCTTCACATAGGAACCAATGTTGTTCAGGGTCTTCCATTCCATTTCCATTTAATGTAGGTAACCAGACGTCTATCGCAGCCATTGGGTTGGCGTTTAGGCTCTCTCGGGCAGGGTTCAATTGAGTTGCACCTTCTGGCACACTAGTTCTAGGACTAGTGTTATCTGAGTTATCGGTCCTTTCAAGGAATGAGACTCTAGATCTCGTCTCAGGAAATATAGCTGGTGTTGTATAATTCTACTTTGACCCTAAGGTCTCGTCAGAGCTATCTGGATCTTCAGTTCCTTCCGAGATCGGGCTATAGTCCTCCTCGTCATCGCAAGACCCTTCATCTTCGCACGACCAAAGTTTGTGTTCACTTCCTTTGAACAAACTTGGATTCCATCAGCCCCTTTCAGTTTTCCTTCTATTTCCTAATCTGAATCTTCCCCCACTCCTTAGGACTCCAACCTTGAGTTAAAGTTTTGTTCTTCCGGGGAACATCTCCACAAACTCCTCCCCATGTTCTTACCTTCTTGTTAGCGACATAGCCCCTTCCTAGACACACGACTCAACTATCCAGTTGTAAAAGACCCTTCTCATCAGCAAGTATTTTTATCCATGTACTTATGCTCAATAAGTATTTGCTTCGTGGTCCTTGGAAAAAATCTTGTTCAGCTTCACTATATGAAGTTATAGTATCTATTGCAAACTTAGTAATATACCCTTGCAATATACTATCAACCCAAAAATCAACAGCTCTTGAGACATTCTTACTTATACTGGTTACCTCCTGAACCAGTTGGTCGCTCCACTCGGTAATCTCCCTTGTCTGGTAGTTGGTCCATCTAGATGCCAATCCTACCAACCATTCATGCAGTAGAATAGGGAACTCAACAAAGAATATCTCATGAATATCAGAGTATATATAATCATCTAACCATCTTTCTGCGTTGAACCGTGTTCCTACACTTTCTTCTTGCACAAATACCAGTTTTTAAGCATCCATCTAGTCTTCGATCTCCTCCTTCATTGGGTGCCACACCATCTCCCTGATTTAATCAAAAGGGTCCCCAACAATGGATCCATTTGTTGGCTACTTTTCCCCACTTGTGCGACCTAGGTTCTGTGCAGCCCGTCGATCCAACAACTGCCCGAGATTACCGGCCTGATAGAACAAGCCCCATTGGTAACACCTGCGAAGCAGGTGCAATCTCACCTAAGATATCTCATAGATGGGTAACCACCGAAACCATGTTTCCATGATTGTCGGGGAAGTATAGTCCCTTGGCTCACAACCAAGGAGCTCAACGAACGCAGCAGGGTGGTTGGATGGAGGAGTCTTTGAAAGGGATTGGGTGCTTGAAAACCACGTGTCCCCTCCATACTAGCTCGTAATTGTATAATGATGTTTTCTTTCTAAAGAAGGAAATTTAGAGATTCTATCAAATATTTATGTAGGTTGTCCATTTGCGGGTTCTCTGATAAATGTTTATATTACAAAATACTTATTATTGGGTGAGTATCCATATCTTTAAAGAGGGCCATAATCATAGTTGTAAGAAATTTACTTTTGCAAAATAATTCTATTTTTATGATTTTTGAATATGAGTATGTTACAAATTGATATCAAAGATTTGGATACAACACTAGGGTTGTATGGATTCAAAGATATATTTAATAGCATGAAACCCTAACAAGCACAGTTTTGGGTTGTGATGATGCCTGGGATGTGATGCTGGAAAATTGCAAGGCAGCAATAGGAGAAAAACTCCCAACCTGAAAGGCTTCAAACAATCCTATGCAAAGATAGTTCCATCCCCAAGTTGTTTGTTATGACTAATTCCTACGGATATAAGGCCTCCACTGGCACTATGTGGGTGGATCCATATAGATCCATCTTCCTATTTGGAATATTTAAAGATTTATAACCCAATTAAGGATGATATTAACTTTAAACTATTATATTGAAATAATATTAAGCTTACGGAATATGATTGAAGGTAACAGATCAGTAAAATCAAATTCTTCTTATAAATGTTGTACTAATGGATATACATATACATGATATATGCCATTATCAGGTTTAAACAAATTAATACAATAACAACTGAATCATCTTATTCAAATATTTAAGATCATAAGACTATTCTGCCAAATACATGCTAATTCACAAATTAACATTTCAAAGTAAGGATAAATGTTTGATAATTGCAAAAGTGAATGTTGTAAATTTTTTTTTAAAAATTAATTATTCATAGCTTATGCATGAACCAAGTGGTGATTCATCAATCACACATGTTAGTGCATTTAATAAATAGCAATATAAAACAGAGTTATATCGATGATTGAATGGGAAAACATAATTCATCAAAGACATTCAATGAACATGACAAAGGAAAGATGGAAAGAGCCTATCTGAATTCTATTGGAGTTGCAATAAATTACAATTACCCAAAATATAGAGCATCCCCATTTCTCTCCTCCAGTGGTATTTATTCTCCCCCCTTTCCTATGGGATATAAGTCCCTTTAAATAACAACTACAAAATAGTGTAGAGGAACCAATATCACATGAAAGTGGGAATTACACAATAATGATTTAAGATTTTCCAAGGGAAGCTTGCCACTTGGAAAATAAATCGAATAAATCCTCAATGTCCTAATATTTAGCATGTTCTAGGTGTAATTAGGCTTTGCAGGTAAAGGACTAGGTCTCCCTTTTCTTTGGATTTTCACATTCCCATGGGAAGAAATTAATCATCATTTTTTAGGTTATGGTTGACTCGATCAGCTCTTTAATCTATGCCATGTTGATGCAATCAAGCTTATCTATGCATTCCCTAGATTTCAAGTGCTCCCTTTCAACCTGCTCAATCAAGATCTTAGCTGGGAGAGCATTCTCAATCGTATCCATGATGGGGAATACCAACAAGATTAGAGGTTGTCAGATGTGAACCACCTCTTGCTACAAACCCTCTGCCCTTCTTGGATTGTGGATTCCACTACTTCACAGATATTTTCCCAAGACTCTAAAGAAAACTTGATCCTTCTGATATTGATCTTGTCCAACACTAGTATATTTTCAAGTTTGTCTTTAATGAACTTTTGACAATACAGCACATCGACAAAATACTTGATTGCCTCATTCCTTCTCTGATTTTGATATAGAGCATATCATAGTGACGCTAGAAAGAATTGTAGGTTTCTTGTATATCATTCAAACCTTCAAACAATTCAACCAACAAATTCTTATGATCCTCCTGTATCTTTAAGGAAATTTCTTTGAATTCTTCCTTTGAGAATTTAGTGAAAGATGAGGAAGCAAAGAGAGATTGTGAAGCTTTCAATCCCTCCTCAAGGATTGCAATTTTCTCTGCATGACTAACATTCAACCCTTGTGCTTCCTTTAACTATTTTTGTAACACTTCATTTTGAACCTGCATGTTCCTCAGCTTTTCCTCAAAGTTGTTCTTCAATTCCTGCAACTTGAGTTCATGTTGTTCATCCACCTGGTACTACTCCTGTTTGAGCCTTTGTAGTTCCTGGTATTTTATTTTGATTTCTATATTTAATGAGGCTACAGATTCATAGTTGGCCCCAGCAAAAGCTCCCATGGCATTTTTTATCTCAAGGGCTTCTTGCCTCACATCAGTGGAGGCTCTCTTCCATATTACCTCATTAGGTACAGTTCCCTCTACTGAAGTCCCTTCCCTCATTCTCTTCAAACAATTATTCACTACAGCCTTTTCAGACCTGCTCCAAAACTATTCCCTAAGGGAAACCATTGCATTGTCTCCAGAATCTTCTATATCCTCCTCAATAGGTGTTGCCACTTCTAAAACTGTGACCAAAGGCATGGGTTGAGAAACAACAGGAATAGGAATATGCATCATTATTTGGGGACTGGAGATGGATGATATTGGAGCACCAGAGATTGAAAGTGGAGGAGTGGATGTCATAGACAAAGTGTACGCCACTTTTTCTAACACGTGCTACCTGGGTTCTGCGCATCCCGTCAACCCAAAAAACACCCAAGATACCGGCTCGACAGAGTAATCCCCGTCGGCAACACCCATAAATAAGGAGCACTCTCACTCTAGATATCTCTTCGATGGGTAACCGCCAGAACCATGTTTCTATGGATCATCAAGGGATTATATTCCCTTGCCGCGTGACCAAGGAGCTCGACCAAGTCGTGAGGATGGCGTCATTTACACCAAACTGTAGCGCACACCACGCATATACTTTCTTAACTACTAACAACGCGACACATGTTTGGCCTTAGTACTTTAAACATAAAGGGATAAAATAGCAAGCTAATAGATAGGCGCAATATAACAGACGCGCAACAGTGATTGCACTGTAAACATAAACTAATACTCAAAAGTTGTGCATAATAACCTATTCATGCATTCAGACTTCTATTGATAGTACAACATTCGTTCAACCATGACAAGACTTGCATCATAAACATAAACAACCATAAACATTCAATCATCAACACACAAGAGAGTTAACGTGGAAACCCATCCGGGTAAAAACCACAAGGTGCTCTTCATCTAGCATGAGAAATATATGGTGCCTTCAGCCTGCATTTGACTACAGACTATCTTAGATCTAGATTTATTCTCAGACTCTTTCTTTCTCTCATGCTCTCTGTCTTATTTATCATAACTACTCCTACCATCTACTGATCTACACATGGCTTGGATCAACTTCTCTAGCATCTGAACCTCTCTAGCAGAGCTGCTCTTCTGCTGCACTACCTCCAACTGTATCCTGCAGACTTTTGACTAATCTACCACTCAAATCTCACAACTTCCCTCTGCTCCCTCAGATATCATCCCACTACTAACCAATCAAAAGCAACTAAAGAGTGATCTAAAAAAACCACCAAAGAGTAAAAATAAAGCAACCCTCTAACTATTGAATCGCTCCTATTTATATTATTTTACATGACCATGCAGGGTCAACTGCATACAATAAGTCCATTAAATGTCACCATCAGTCACCCCCCATGCTACAGCTATGGCGATCATTACTTGACACGAGGCACTAACGACCTTACTTACAGCATGCATTCACTCGTGTGGAATCCGTCGACTTAAGCCAAGTTCAGCACCCACGATCATCATGTCACTTCCGGCCATTACTCTGTACTTATGCTACTGTTTTACCCTACATGCATCTTCCTTCTGTATAGTTTCCCTTTTCTGCGTAGGTGACATATTTTGCGAATATTCCTTCTTCTGCGCAGATTTCCTCTTCCACGCAGATTTCTTCTATACATGTTGCGTGCTTCCTTTTCCTTGTTTGTGCTTTCGCGGTGGATTGATTCTTGTACATTTATTCATTTGTTCTTATTTCTTTCCCACTTTCCCTAGTACCAATAGGCCCCCCACACTCACATGTGGCTCGTCCCGAGCCACGAAACAATGGACATAGGAGGTGGCGCAACGTGCGCGGCCTTTTCTTTGTTGTTGATTTTTTTTTTTTGATTTTTCTTCTTGCACACCTTTTTCATGCTTCCTCTCTTGCACATTTTGTTACTTGTGTTTTTTTGTTTTTTGGTAGTGTTTCCTGCACATTGGGCTCATCCCATACTTAGAAAAAATGTTTATATTTTAGATGAAAAAACTAGAGTTACACAACTTCTTCGTCGACATCATCTGAAGAGTCTACTTCCAGAGGTTTTTCTTTTTCTTTATCTGGCTCTTCTTCATGTTGTTCTTCTTGGTCCTCTTCATCTTCCTTTTCCTCTTCTTGCACATCCTTTGGTGCATCTTCTAGTGCAAATTGTTCTACGCTTCCAACCTTCTGTTAAAATTGGCCAAAAATGGGAGTAATCCTTTCTATCTCCCAGCGGGATTCTTCTACCTCCTACTCCAGTTCCTCCACTCGGTCAAAGCTAGGCTGTTTCAACGATGCATTAGCCACTGCCTGTGTTAACTCATGGATTCTCTACTGGACAGGCTTAATTATCCTTGTCACCCTTTCATATGTGGCTTGTTTCTCATTTTTCTCTTGGTTGCGATGTTTTCCTGCTCGCACGGGGTTCTTGCCTTATCCTAGAGCTGCTTGAGCTTAGCACCTTTGGATATTTTCTCCTTTGTTGGAAGCTTCTTTATCCCTACCCTTACCACCAATACCTATATTTCTACTTGCCACGCCTACTCAGCAAGTTGCTCCGCAGTCTCATCCTCGATGAGTTGCTCCCATACTACGGAAATTGTTTCCACCGCCTCTATGCAGATATTTTTGGCTTCCCTAAACCGACCAACAGCTTGATATGTTGATTCTTGCCTTTGTTGCACAACTTCGGGGGGCGTGCTTGGCTATTGGTTGGTCTTTAATTCCTGAACCTGTTTCTTCAAATCTGCGGCCAGTTTGGGTAACTGCCTCAGCTTGTGCACAAGTTCTGCCTCGTCTTCTTCCTCATCATCTAGAAATTCTACGACTGCCTCCTTTAAGGATTCTTCCAATGAATCCTACCTCTTCGCTTGTGCTTCCAGGTCTTCCTATTGTCACTTGATGACTTGTTTGCACCTATTTTCTTTCCTCATTGCCTTGGGTGCCTGATATGCAACTGCATTTTCTTGGATTCTCACCTTTGTAGTTGCAGCATGCTGAATGCAATAGATTTGTGTCAATGTTAGCTTAGAGAAATACAAAGTTAATGTGTCCAAGCTATGGACACTTGTATCCTTTTCTACTGTATTTGTAGAAAATGCCTACATAGGAATTTCTATTCTCAAGGGTGGAAGAAACATCAGCGTCGCCAAAGTGACTGATGGGTCTACACCATAGGTCTCAGCCTGCATGGTGTCATGCACTTCTGTGACGGCCTCTTCCAGCCGGGTAACTTACGCAGTGAGAGAAGTCTTCCAATTGGTTTGCTTGCGTGTGATATCACCTATGGTAGAATCGGTTATTTCTGCGACTGCCTCTCTAATAAGATTCAAATCCTCTTCTGCTATGCTAATGACTTGGGGTCGATTATCCCTCTACTTTTTCCTGTGTAGGATTCCCAAGGCTTCTACATCTTCCTCTATGGGCTCTTTTCCCTTTCTTTTGTTGTTTCTTTCGATGCACACCTCCTCATCAGTAGGGGTGTCTTCTTCGCCATTGTTCGGTGGGTATTGCTCTTCTTCTTATTCTTCTTCTTCTTCTTCTTCCTAGGCATCATCATGATGCTCCTGGGTGTTGGCATTGGCGTGGTCCTAGGGAGAGTTCTCCTACGGATCCCCTTGCTGTGCTTGCTTCTCCTTAGGCACCTTCACACACTGGCCAATCCATTCTTTGGGCCAGTCTTTGATTTCCCTCTCGATATCTGCATATCTGATGATGAAGAGGGTTGAGAGTTCCTGCTTCTTAGGGTCATTGCACAGATATAGGATGATGTTGTGCAGCCCTATGTGGAAGTTAATGAATGGATACCTGACCACCATCGTAGGTTTCAGTCTATAGTGCTTGCACACAATCTATCTAAGTCTTTCTCCTTAGAGAAAGAATTCAATATTTGCATCGTTCTTCCGCTTGCTATCTTTGTGGTCCCAGAGGTTCTGGAACTTTGCGTCGAGGTACTCCACTGGGATTTTCATGGGTTGATATTCTGGTGGAGGATTCTAGGCTACTAAAGAGATCATAATCAAAATCCATGAGTAGTGGAACTTCGTCGAGGTAAGTTCCTGCGCATCAACCATGTCATCCATCAGTTCATTCAAGAGGAACTGGGACTAGTTAATGTGCACTCCTTGCATGCATTGTTCTCCTAGATCTACTGTTACGGTAGTGCATTAAGTAGGCCTCATCTTGTGCAGCAACTTACTACATAAGATTTTTGCTGCAGACCTTGTATCAATGTCAGTGATAGAGCTAATGAGGTATCCCTTTCCGCCGCGGGCAAGTTGGTAATTTCCCTTCATGTTATTCTTGTCCAATTTTTCCCTGTCCTTCTATAGATATGGGGCCGATTTGACTCCTTTCCACGGGAGACCATTTCGACCGTTACCTCATACATCTTGTCCAGCTAAAGGTAACCTCCATTGAAGCATACCAAAAGTTGCTTGACATACATCTCGACCGGGGAAGTTTGGCTGAAATGTGGCATAAGGAGCAGTTTTAAGATGTGTGACTGCTCCAATCCATGCACCCAATCCATTGCAGAAACTATGTCTGCATTTGGTGATACACTAGGCACCGCGACCATGAATCGATTTCTTTCCAGCTCCTCTGGCTTCCTGGTATCGTAGTATTCAAACTTCAAGTCCTAAATTTTTGGGGTGATATCTGAGGTCAGTGGGATTCCTTCTAAAATGGTGGGATATTCCAGTTCATCCTACACATCCACTATCACTCTTACTGCACTTGGGACCGTAGGTGACACATATGGGGGCAACAAGTTCTTTTCCTCATCGGTCAGCTCTACATCCACTGGTGGTGGAAAAACTAGGTTGGCTCTGTGGGCTTTGGGTATATTCGCTGGGGGAGTAGAGGAATTGGGGAGGTCTACACTCGACAGACCTCTGGGTGTATAAACATGTGCTCCAGCCGGTTGTCCTGGTGGTTAGGTTGTAGGTAACTACATCTGTTGGCCTCCTGCCGGTGGTGGTCATGGTGGCCTCGGAGGTGCCTTCAGTCGAGCCTGTGTCTTCTTCATCTTCTTGGTTGACTGACTTGGTTAATGGATGTAAGGAAGTTCTAATATCGGTCAGGGTGAGGCTGGTTAAACAATTGAGTCTTCATTGTCACTGGATAGCTCAACAACCATGGGCTTCGGGTTTGAGGTAGGGTTCTGCTTCACTCTGGAATTTATTGGTGCAGTTGGCTCGTCTCTTTGGTTTCTTGGCTCTGCAAGGCACTATAAAGGCTACCACAATAGAGGTGACTAATATTTATAGGTGATCGGGCATCCAGGCTGTGACTGGACATAGTGATGGGGCATCTGATGGAGCACATGGGCTCATCCTTGGTCACTTTTACTCATACACTTAGGTTCAGTTATGTACTTGCCAAGGCATTTATGGTTGATATGGAGGATGGGGCCAAAAACCACGCCGCCATTCTCCTCAAACTTTCAAAATTAATGCTATCAAGCTGTCGCGAGCGCCAATTTTTTTTTAATCCTCATGCATTTAACAGTCTGTAGGTGTCTACCAGTTGTCTTACATTGACCTCTAGTTGTCTCTTAGCCAATTTGTTGGTGGATTTACAGTTCATCATTCTTTAGTGCAACTTATTTTTCTGCTCAAGGCCCTGCACTGGATATTATTCTTTCGTTGCTTTCCTCCCTTTAGATCTTTTTTTTCTGCACCTCTTGGCCTTATGGGACCACACTGCAGTCATCATGGTATGGTTTTAATCAGCTGCCATTGATCATACCCACAGCCGGTGTTCCATCCATTTTATGTATTTTTTCCGCGCCTGCTTTAGTAATGTGCACAACCACATATGGGCCTAGACAATGTGTTTTGAGTTCACCTGGGTGCTTGAAGAACTTGTTGTCATACATCAGAACAAGTCCCCCGACCTTGAACTGTTTTGTTCTGATGTGGCGGTCATGCCATGCTTTCTGCCGCTATTTTTCCACATTTTGATGTAAGCCCTCAGTGAAGAGTTCCTCCTCCATTTGAATCAACTGTGCAAGTCTTTATTCTACGGCGTCGATATTTGTCATTTCTATTAGTGCGGCAATTCATAGGCTCAGAAAAATGTACGCCATGGGAACGACTGCTTCTTGTCCATAGACTAAATGAAAAGGAGTGTATCCAGTTAGTCGTTTACATGTTGTTCTGTAAGCCCATAATACTCCTTAGACTTTCTGGTCCCAGTCATCTCTGCGCTCATTACATACCTTGGTTAAGTATTCTCCAGTATCTTGTTGAAGGCCTCAATAGTTCCATTTGCTTGAGGATGGTAGGGTGTTGTCTTCTTGTGCTAGATTTGGAATTCTGCAGTCAACTCAACAATTAGTTTATTTAAAAAATGTGTACCTTGGTCATTGATAAGTATCTTCGAGCAACCAAACCTTGTTAATACATTTTCAAAAAGAAACTTTGCCTCAGTTGTTTTGATGCAATCTTTCACAGATGCCGCTTTCGCCCATATTGTCAAGTAATCTGTAGCAGTTATAATATAGCACGCACTAGTCCATTTCCCTGGCGGACTAATAGGGCCAACAAAATCCACTGGCCATTTATCAAAGACCTGCATTGTAATTTGTGGCGCAAGTGGCATTTCATCATGTCGTGATGGTTTCCTTGTTCTTTAACATTTATCACAGTCACGACAGTGTTTCCTTGTATCCATATGTAAAGTTGGCAACCAGATTCGAGCTTGCAAAATCTTGCACATCGTTTCCTTCCTGGCGTAGTGTCCTCCTGAGACACCCACATGTGCTTCAGTCACTACCCATTTCCTTTCATGAGCAGAGCTGCATCTGCACAGTATTTCATCTGGTCCCGACTTATACAGTTTTCCAACGATTAGCATGTAGTCTGCGGCCTTGACAACTAGTTGCTTATTTTTCCATGTCGTATAATCTACAGGCGTATAGCCTGTATTCAATAAGTGTATAATAGCATCAAATTCTTTATCAACAATGTTGATAGAAAATAGCTGTGCATCAGGAAAATTATCCTCTAAGTTATTTGGTTCCTCNCATTAGCTTATTGACCAGGTACTTCAGCACAGAATGATCAGTGAACATTTTGAAGTGTCCACCCAATATATAATGTCTAAAATTTTGTAGCACATAGACCATTGCAAGCCCTTCTCTTTCAGTTGTGGTATAGTTTTTCTCTATTGTTGACAGTTTCCTGCTTGCAAATGCAATTGGGTGGTCAATTGCGCCCTCTCCTGGTTGGTTAATACTATACCAAGGGAAATTGATGATGCATCAACATGTACATGGAACTCCTTCTTCTAGTCTGGGAATATTAATATTAGCGCAGTGGCCATTTTGTTCTTCAACTTATCCAAACTTCCTTGACAGTCTTCGTTCCACTCGAATTTGTCATCCTTCTTCAACAGCTTTTCCATTGGGGTAGTTATCTCTGCGTACCCTCTTATGAATTTTCTATACTATCTAGTATGTCCCAATGTGGATCTGAGTTGTGTGACCAATGTGGGCGGTGGCAGGTCCAAAATAATTTCCAACTTCGTGGGATCAACCAAGATCTCATCGCGGCATTCTACATGGCCAAGTAGTACACCAAATGGTGTGCGAAATATGCATTTTCTCAAATTCAGCGCAATTTGATACTGGTGACACCTTTCTAGCATCATGTGAAAATTCTCAATATGGTCTCTCACCAGACCAAACACCGTCCAGTCATTAAAATATACTTCAAGAAACCTATGAATGAAATCTTTAAAAGCAGAAGCTACTATTCTAGAGAAAATAGTAGGGTCGTTTTTAAGGCCAAAGGGCATTACTGTGTATTGGTAGCATCCCCATTCTATTACAAAGGTTGTCTTGTGGTGGTCCTCTTGCGCAATTCTGACTTGATGGTAGCCCGAGAATCCGTTTGTGAATGAGTACATTTCTTGTCCACCAACACTCTCCAAGACTTCATCTGTAAATGGTGTTGGGAATGGATCATGTAAGCAGGCATCATTTAGAGTCCTAAGGTCGACACAAATCCTGACCTCGCCTATCACCTTCTTGTCATGAATCCCTATAGCGCTTATCCACTCTGAATCTTCAACAGGTTCAATGATTCCTACTTCCAGCATGCGATCCAATTATGCTTTCACTTTTTCTTTATAGCGCGTATTTAGTCTGTACGGGCGATGTTTTACTAGTCTTGCATCAAGTTTGAGCAGAATTTTCATTTCGCCCAAATATCCTACTATCCCCTTCATTTTCTTGAATTTCGTAGGGAATAGAACCTGGAATTCATGTAATAGATCAGTGATTTTGGCTACTGTCTCTTTGTCCCAATAGTCTCCAATGTTAGCAAATGTTAGATTTACCTCCGACCCAATATTAACTTTCTTGATCTTTAGCGGCTTGATGAACTGTTCACTGGAAGTGTCACTTCCTTCTACTGTGTGCGATCCTTCCAACTCTGGAATATTTATGTTAGTCAGATCGTCCTCTGGGTCTCGGGAGAGGTTATAGCATGTCATCCAGTGCTGAACTGTCTCACAGCACTGGTGGGAATGCACAGTGCAAGGTTGAGAATATGCAACCTCCAGTGGGATCTCGGTGAATATCTTCTCCTTAATAGTCTTTAGCGCAATATCAAATTTTGGTTTCTCATCTACAAAATGGAATGTGTATGTTAAATTATGCACAACATTTTCCCATTCTCTTGTTTCTTGGCACAGCTCCATAGATGCGTACTAGCCTCTGGTGCCATTTCGAGAGTATGGATGAAGTGGTAAACCCACTCCTGGCACGGGTAGTTTGAGAACGTTGCAGAACACTACTCCAAGTGTTCAACAGGGTATGATAACCCTGTATACCTTTGTATCACAGTTGTGACCTCGTCTTCGAACCTTACTTCTAGTAGTCGTCTACACTGTGCCCATTCAGTTATTGAGATTTTGTGCGTACCCCACCATCGCGCGGGTGTAGATTTTAGCACAAATTCTAGCACAGATATTCACTCCAAATCTGTTACTAATTCTTCAAACTCAGTTAAGAACGTTGCAAAGTTAGGAATTCCTTCATATGTAGGCAGCAGACGTGACTGAGTTCCCACTCATCGGACAGACTTAGTTATCTTGGCACATCTCCTCATAGAGACTTCATGTAATCAGTTCTTCTAGATTTTAAGTGCCTCTCCTAAGTCTGATGTACATGAGCTCGCACATCTCAAGTTTAGGTTACCATTTGCAGTAGGACTAATGTAATCCTTCCTAAGGGCGGTGACATTATAGATGTTATCAAGGTGATCACCTTTCCCTTCGTTGAACACTGGTCCAACATATCTATTTCCTTCCAGTGGATCGAGGGGCACAACTACCCTCATCTCATCATCTTCAAACGATAGGATCCTTCTTTTGAAGTTTATAATGGTTAGATTTCCCATCACCCAATTGATCCCCAGCAACGCGGGATATGGGTTAGTATCATCTACTATATTGATGACCTCGAAGTCCGCAAAAGTGCACAATCCTTCAATATCCACTTGGACCTGACTCAATCTACTAATGGGCAGGACCTTTTTTAATTAGAAAGCCTTAATTGAATTGGAGACCATTCTATGGGTGGCTTTCCCATTATTTCCCATGTATGGCGTGTTAAAATGTTAACATCAGATCTCAGGTCGAGGATGATATAGTCCATGTCATAATCACCCATTTGCATGGACATCCTAAGTTCGCGTCTCATTTTGAACTTTGTCTTGACATTTTTAACCTTCTTTGTCGGCTGGTATTCCTCCGAAATCATTTCTATAAGTGCTTCCAACTCTGCAAGTGCATCCTTGTCCTGGATTAGCACCAAACAACTTGATAGGAATGGTTTGAGCTTACTAACCTTATCTGCACTCTTACTTGCAGTCTGTTGTTTGAATATCCTCTGGAATCTCTCAGGCATATCTTTCACTTGGCCTGAGGTGGATGGATGCTTCATTCCTACAAACTCTAGGAATGCATCCATGAATATGCGCTTATGCTTTTGAACATCAAGCAGTGATTTCTTTTGCAAGGAGGGTCATACCTCTGGTTGTGCTTGTGTCGTAGGCTCTGTCTGTGTAGCTTGATCTTCACGCATCCCAGCACCTCCCCTTGTTACCATAGCTACACTTGGTTCTTGTGGTTCTGTGACTATCATCTGTATGTTGGCATTAGCATTCGAGTTGGGAGAATTTTCCGCAGGATTTGGTGCTGGGTTAGCTGCTCCAACCGTCTAGGCTTTCCATCTAGCGATAAGTTATGGACACTGCTCCACATTATGCTCTTGTTTGCAATATGAGTAAGTCTTCACAGGTTCAGGGAAGTCTCTAGCAAAGTGGCCCTGCACTCCAAAATTTTAGCATACCACTAGCCCTCTTCCTCGGCCAAATCATCCTCCTCCTCGTCCCCTGTAATTGCCACCCCCCTCAACTGAGGTTTTGGCAGTTGAGGCAAGTATTGCGGTCTATGATACTGTTGTTGATACGGGTTATACGGGGCCACATTTTGAAACTGCAGTGCCATCTAAAGTTGCTACGCTGGCTAAAACTAAGGTGTGGCTTGAAACTACTGCGCAGGATGAAACTAAGGCACAGCTTGGAACCAAGGTGCAGCCTAGAACTAAGGCACATCCTAGAACTGTGCTTGTGCCTGTTCAATCTTTATTTTGTCCTCAGTATTCATTATATATGCATCTACTATTTTCTCTCTCAGAATTTGGTAGGCCCTACAATCTTTTTCATCATGGACTACAAATCTACAAAATTTACAATACAAACTAGCTGGGGTACATATCATCTTGTGCAGGAACATGCAATCTATGTCGTGACGTCCCCTTTTCTGGCATATGTTGCACCAGGGAAGCCCCTGTGTACTCAATGGGTTTGGCGCACCGGATGAGATGTAGTTCATGTAAGCAGGACAATCATCTTTGGTATGTCCATTGGTTCGAAATCACGTGCACCAGAGGTCTTCCTGCACCTCTTTTCCTCTTTTTATGTCATGGAGTTGAATTGTCAGATTAGACAATTGTGACTAAATTTGTATCATTCCTGCGGCACCATCTCCAATAGGTGAAGCCTCTAGCTTCATTTCCAATTCCAGTGCCTCCATTTGCTTTGCAATCTTTTGCTGCATGAGTGGTCCCCTAATGTGTGGCAGTAGCGCAGTAATAAACCACTCTTTATGTTGCACGTCTGACATATGGAAGCTTACTTTGTCCATCAGTGTTTTGAACTACTGGTCAAAGTCCCATACTATTTCTATCAGAGCCTGTTTAATCTCCTTGATATCGGTTATACATTGGGACTCAGACTGTGGCTTTCTGAATTATGAGATCATTGCGCATCAAATCTCCTCAAGAGTCCTCTACGGCTGCCCTGGTGGTACTACATAGTACTTCATATACCAATCCAATGCACGACCCCACAGAGTCATAATCATTTGCACTTTTTAGATGTCATCATTGTTAACGAGGCGAACCATTCATACCGCCTTGCAGAGGAACCAGCATTATTCTAGATCCTCTGTTCCATTCCCATTGAATGTGGGCAGTCTAACATCTGTCCCCGCCATTAGGGTGGCATTCAAGTTGTCCACTGGATTCCCTAGATTTGCTGAATTTACTGGGGTCACTGATGGGCCTCCTTGCGCACTAGTCCCGACACTAGGACTACTAGTGTTCACAAGGTGTTCAGGTGAGGAACTTCTAAGTATCAATTCAGGTGATCTTCTTGGAATGTCGTAGTCACGTCCTATCCTTGGCGTCTCTGCAAACTCTTCTAATTCTTCTCTCTCAGAAATCAACATATACTACTCCTCTTTGTCGCAAGACCCTTCATCTAGGTGTGACTCACATCGATATTCACCTTCCCTGGGCAGACTATAAGCCCTCCTGCCTCCCATTACCTTCCTCCTCTTCCCTGACCGGAACCTCCTTCCACTTATTAAGAATCCAGTGTCCAAATCATCTTCTGAGCTTCCTAGGAACATTTTAGCTTACTACCTTCCATATTACTCCTAAATTTTACACAACATATCCCCTTCATGGACTGCGCGACTCAATCACCGAGTTGTAAAATACCCTTTTCATAAAGGAGCATCTTAATCCATAGGTTTACAAACATAAGGTACCTTCCCCGAGGTCCTTGGAAAAATGTCTCTCTGCCTTGCTATATGATGTTATCGCTTCAACAGCGAACTCAGTAACATATCCTTCTAATATGCTATTAATCCAAAAATCAACAGCTCTGGAAATAGGGTTACTTACTTGCACTACTTGTGTTAACTGGTCGGTCCAATCAGCTACTGCTCTTCTTCGGAAGTTAGTATGTCGGGTTGCTAACTCCAACAACCATTCTTGCAATATACTGGGAAATTATTTGAAGAAAATTTCATGGATATCTGAATATAGATATCATTGTAACCAGTTCTTAGGGCTCAGCTGTGAAGCCTCTCTTTCCTTCTGCACGAATATCAACATCTTCGACTCTAGCCAATCCTCGACTTCACTCTTAGTCAGGTGCCAAAACATTTCCCCCATTTTGATCAATGGGTCCTGGCAATGGAACCATTTGTTGGCCACTTTTCCTAACTTGTGCAACCCAGGTTCTGTGCAGCCCATCAAGCCAACAAACACCCAAGATACCGGCCCGACAGAGCAAGCCCTGTCGGCAACACCCGTAAAGTAGGTGCAGTCTCACCGGAGATATCTTTTCGATGGGTAACCGCTTGAACCATGTTTCCATGGTGCATCGAGGGATTATAGTCCCTTGGCACGCAGCCAAGGAACTTGACCAAGAGTCAAGGATGGAGTCATTTACACCGAACTGTAGTGCACACTGTGCACTGTATACTTTCTTAACTACTAATGGTACGACACAGATTCAGCCTTAGTACTTTAAACATAAAGGGATATAATAGCGAGCTAACATACATGCTTAATATAACAGACGTGCAATAGCTATTGCATTGTAAACATAAAATAATACTCAAAAGTTGTGCATAATAACCTATTCATGCATTCAAACTTCTATTGACAGTACGCCATTCGTCCAACCATGACAGGACTTGCATCATAAACATTAACAACCATACACATTCAATCATCAACACACAGGAGAGTTAACGTGGAAACCCATCAGGGTAAAAGCCACAAGGCACTCTTCATCTAGCATGAGAAATATATGGCGCCTTCATCCTGCATTTGACTGTAGACTGTCTTAGATATAGCTTACTACTTAGACTCTTTCTTTCTCTCATGCTCTCTGTCTTATTTCTCCTAACTACTGCTACCATCTATTGATCTACACACGGCCTAGATCGACTTCTCTAGCATATGTACCTCTCTAGCAAAGCTTCTCTTCTACTGCACTACCTCTGACTTCATCCTGCAGTCTTCTGATTAATCTACAACTCAGATCTCACAACTTCCCTCCACTCCCTCAGAGATCATCCCACTACTAACCAATCAAAATCAACTAAAGAGTGATCTAAAAAAACCACCAAAGAGTAAAAATAAATCAACCCTCCAACTATTGAATCCCTCCTATTTATACTATTTTACATGCCCACATAGGGTCGACTGCATATAGGTATTACGTTAACTGTCACCATCGGTCCCCCCCAGGCTACAGCTATGGCAATCATTACTTGACACGAGGCACTAACGGCCTTACATACAGCATGCGTTCACTCGTGTAGCATCCGCCGAATTAAGCCGACTTTATCACCCACGATTGTCTTGTCACTTTAAACCATTAATCTACACGTATGCTACTATTTTACCCTATAGGCATCTTCCTTCCATGCATTTTCCCTTTTCTGCATAGGTGACATCTTTTGCGCATATTCCTTCTTCTGTGTAGATTTCCTCTTCCACGTAGATTTCTTCTATACCTGTCCCATGCTTCCTTTTCCTTATTTGTGCTTCCACGGTGGATTGATTCTTGCATGCTTTCCCCAGGCCCAACATAAAGTGATAGGCTCTAAAAATACAACTGAAATTGGAACCACAACTGGCTCTGAAGGTGAGACAAAAATTTGGGTTGGATGAGTATATACATATTTAATAGAGGCAATTGGTTAGTTGATTGTTGTGGCAAGTGGGACTAGAATATCCTATGGAATAACAATAGGAATACTCACAGGTATGGATGAGGTTTTGGGATATGTAACAGTGGTGGTGGTGATAATTTCTGAGAAATAAATCGCAGTGAAAGAGTCATCAGCCACTAAAACCTCAATTTGATCAATAGAATCTTGAGTAATTGAAACAAATGATGGTAAGCTGATAGGAACGATAATTAGACATGCAAAGTTAGGGAGGAGGGATTATTCTTCCAGATCATTGTCTTCAATATTAAGCGTATCCACCTGTGGTACCGGTTCTTCAATTGTTTGCTTCTTAGGTGGAGGGATTGAAGCTATTACTTATGCTTTACTCACTGAAATCATCATTTCTAAGCTCTTCTTTGTCTTTATAGTTGTTTGTATAAGAGAATTGAGAGATTCCAATGATCTGGTTTGTGGTAGATCCTCAGCCAGGGCTTTCCCTATGTCATCTTCCTGAGAATTTTGCACCAGAGAAGTGTTAGCTTGAGCTTTCTATGCTTCTTTCTCCACTAACATTTTCTATGTCGTTTCCTCCAATGACAGTTCAAGCTTCCTATATTGGAGCACTTTGGCCTTGAGCTCCTGTTGATAGCGGTAGATGAAGCTCTTCTCATATTGAGAAGAATTTGTGTTCAACACTTCATAGAAAGAGTTGACACCCTGGTAAATAGAGTCATCGGGATCAATTTGATGAACATAATATATCCTCGTGTGCTCCTGTGTTAAAGTGTTGGCCAAGAAATACTTTGGATCATGCATCCTCCTTCGGGATTCCCCAATCTTTAGAGTAGTAACTTTATTTCCAAGCAAGCTGGCATGAGTGGGATTATGGATTACTAGAGATCCAAGGTTAAGGGGGGACTTGGGCCACTGTTTCCTTTTATCCTTAGTCAGCTTGAGGAATACACCATCAATTACTATTTGGAAGGATATCTCTTCCAAAACCATTATGTCTGGAAAAATCCTAGGTAGTAGATGGACTGTGTTGCTGCCCTAAATCCTAATATAGGAGAAATAGTCCCCCACATACCAATATCCTATTGTGGAAATCAATGTCTTTTGCTAGTATGAAAAGGTAGGAGCAAGCTGCTTGAAAATATTCTGATAAATAGAGCCTACAAAGGGATCAAATATTTTGTACACGAGAGGTATGAAGTTATCCTCCCACAAAGTCGAGCAGTAAATATGGCCTGGGGCTCCAAGTTTTTTCCAATCCCATCCCATGGTCGGGAAAGGCATAGCCGAGCAGAAAACATCCATGAGATATGCAGAAAGATAGAATGTTGATTTCCTAGAGGCAGGAGTCTTTTGATATTTCTCAATTTCTTCTTTAAGCACCACTGACAAAATATGTGCCCAATTGAAGGATTCCCTTGTAGTAATAACATGATGGGCCAAGGGCACCCATTCGAATTTGAAGGAAGTGCAGTTTGGAAACCCATATAGCCTGCACAACATTGTTTCCAACAAAGAATAGGGCTCCTTAAACAAGGAAATAGGGTAAATCTTGTCGGCCTTGGGTGTGAAGGTAGCAGGGTTTTCCATCCATGATTTCAGCATATATTCAAAATCATACCGGGTTGCAGAAGTCTCTGGGAATTTCTTACTAAGAAATTGTTGTTGTTTTCTAAGTGCATAAGCCCTAGAAAACACTTCAGGGTAGAAGGAGGCCAATTGGGTTTAAGCTTGGTCATTAAAAGACAAGTCTTGGGGGTTTGCATGATCTATAATCCATTTAATAGCATCATTATAGGGAATCAAGACAGGTCGGACCACTATGGAATGGAGTTGGGACTTGTTGATGTTTAGATATTCTCCTCGGTCATGCTGGATTTCTGAGAAATCGTCGAATAAATTTGTGACCAATTAAAGTGATAAGTTTCAGAAACCCACCCGTTTGTATCAAAAAGGATTTCATTGTTTGTGTCCTTGTTTTTAAGCTCATTCAAGGTTGTTTTTGTTCTGGTATTTCTTTCCATATTTGCAAGAAAACTAAAAGCTCTAATAAAAATTATCAAAAAATGGTTAATTGAAATGAATTGAGTTTCTGAATTGCTTAAATCACTAGTAAAAGATTAAACAGCTTACCACTTAACCAAATGGAGGAAAGTAAATATGTTGATTTGGTCAAAATTTGCAGTAAAAATCGCTCTCCAAGGTAAAATTCGTCGTTCGAAAGAGGTGAAAAAAATTGGTAAATAATCGAAATATTTAACCAAAATTTCAACGATGAAATCAATCTAGGTCGTGGATTTTGAAAGAAATCAACAGTTACGATCGAAGCAGGAATAGGCAGAAATCAAATTGTCGGAATAACTTTTGAAAGTTTTATTTTTGGTCTCCGCAATACGCATTGTGGGTTGCAAAAAAGAGGAAGTGATTATTTTAAAACTCGTCATTTTATTGTTCTCCGCAATCTACATTGCGAGTTGCGGGTTGCAGAAATGTATTTTTTCTAAATTTTTTTATCTTGGTTTCTAATTTTCACTATCCGCATTACGGGTTATGGAAATGCGGAACCGAAATTCAATTTCTTTCACACAAACATTTCCCGACATCTAAAATCCACATTGTTAATTGTGGGTTGCAAAAAGGAGAAAATCATAACTTAAAAACTTCATACATCCGCAATCCGCATTGCCGATTGCATATTGCGGAAACGACAAATTTGAAAGAGAAAAATTAAGTTTTCTACAATTCGTAAAATGCATAAAAGCAAGATGTTTCAAGCAAATTTTATTGAATCCAAAACATGAAATAACATAAGAATGAAGGAAAAAAACATGACACCCCACAAACAAGATAATAAAATTCAAATTTCTATTCATAATGAGTAAAAAGGGGCTCCCATTTTAATTGATTAAAATGGGATATGTTTTTCCTACAACAGGTTGTTGACATGTGTATGTTGATCTTTCGTTAAAACTCCTTTGTCAAATCTTAGTGACTAACTTAAAATTTAATTCAGTTGTCATAATTAGTGTTCTGTAAACATGTGCCTAGTACCTATATAGAATGCTTGCAACAAGGAAAAGAGATCCAAGGCTTCATACTCATAAATAAAATTGCATTAGATGTTTTTGTTAGAAGTATCATAAGGTGAACAAAACTATTAAAAATAATGATATCAACTTGTTAGGGTCCCATCCTAACTTTCTTACTCTCGTAGTTATTCATGTTATACATGATGCCATAACCTTTGAATAAGGTTGAGTATTTATTAGTATAATATTACTGTAAAAAGGGTCTCCACATTAATTAATGCCCCATTAGGTAGTTGGTATTCATTATTTATTAACCAAGTCGACTGGTTAGGGTTTTGGGATATTAAAATCCTATTTAGAGAGATAAAAGGATATCAATTTTTTTGAAATGAAATTTTGTATAAAATCTCTACTCTAATGAAATTTTTCCCAACCTTAAGAAGCACATGAACATTGTTTCCTAAAGTGATTATCATAATACAAGAGTTATTTTTGTAGCATTTAACTTCTCTATTTTCATTGATTAGTTATTCTAAAATATAATCTTGTGTTTCATGCATTTTTTATCTTTGCACATCTTGGAATGGCTTTAATTTGCAGGGTTAAGACCACCACAAGTGGTATTAAGGCAATTTCGTTTGCCAACATGCCTCCAAAATTTTCATAGATTTTGTTTTGCAACTGTCTTTAAACAACATGGGGATGTGTTGTTCGACAAGTAAACTTGTAGATGGGGAAGCATACACATAGAAAATAATTGGTATTTAGTCACAATTCATTGGACACCATTTATATCTCTGTTGGTACCCTTCAAGTAATATCACATCACACAACACATGTACACAAAATCTCATATCCACGCATGCTCTGGTATATTGAAAGTCCCCTAAGAAACCTAAAACTAGCTATAGATAATCAAATCGACCACATTGTTGGTATAGTGGCACCAAGAATAACACTCGGGAACAATACTCTCTACTACCCGGGTAGTCTAGTACAAATAAGGACATGGTTGATCCTCCTTCGTTTCCTTGAGAGATTGGGATGAGTACTATTGTTCGACCTTACAAGTATATCAGAGAGCTATAGAACCTAACAATATATTTCCCTCATGAATCTTGAAACCCTTCCCTCTGTCACCAACCAGTGAAATTCCAACATCTTTTCATCCAAAAAAAATCAAACATCTAGTAGTGTAGTATCTCGATTCTTTGAGTCCAATCAATGAAATTCCTACTTCTTTGCATCCATAAGGAACTTGGAAATTTTATTAGTGCATTAATATTCCACGGAGAGTATTACTCCCATTAGTGTAAAAATTAAAATAAAAAATAAAAAAGAATAAGAGTATAGACTCCACCAACACCCTTATTCGATACCTATCTCAAAAGAATCCATGTATCATGTTGATCATATTGGTATACATCTCTAACAACCTTTTTTGTGTGAACCCTCTCATCCCAGATTTATTAATACCTATTAAAAGACTCATCATTATCCCCTGGTCATTTTGGCATAATATGGTGTTAATAATTTTATGATCACAAGAAGTCCCATGGTACACACCTACAACCAAAAAAAAATGGAGGACCGAACCATGGATCCACACAAATACACCAAGGATCTTGCAGCAACGATCATGGCCTTACAATATCCAATTGACCAAATCCATCTAAACCAAGATAACTAGAGACAAGTGTTGAACCTGCTCGCTAAACATGTGGGTGTATATAACATGCCAAAATATCAACTCAAATATTTTGTTTTCAATGAATAACAAGACTCTAACACTATATTCCCAAAATAACAATCTCCATCATTTTAGGATAAAAATTTTGGTACCACTTCCTAAACCCGGACATGCATAAATTTGATTGTTCAGCTCCCTTGAGTTGGATTACCCAAATGGAACATACCTTTTCTCTCCATGGTATTAAGGATGATCTCCAAAATATCAAAATGCTAGTCTTATATCTTGACATAGAATGATGGAAATGGTGGCAATTGTACCATAAATATTATCATTATTATGTTCTTTAGACCCAATTTGTAAATATCCATCATGTGCATTTTGAAATGGACACTTACTCCATGGGAAAGTTGACTAATTACATCGGTCCAGAATGTCACAGTTCTTGACTATATTACAACATTTGAGCAATTAGTCATCAACATAGAGGACCATTCTAATTCCTTTTTTCCAATAATACTTTCCAGTGGTATCAAGGAGGTATCTTGAGCACATGTCCTTATGTATCACCCCGCAACATGGTATAAATCTTGTGATATAGCTTGATAAGATAAAATGATGATCAATTCCCAACCCAAATGACCGTCATTTCATCGTCATAGTATGTCCACCATGGCTCATGCTTACAACAATTTGAACACACCACCATTAAGAATTCAAAATTTATCCCTGAATGCAATGGTTGAATGTCAATGGCTTGGATATTTCTATAATTGTGATGAAAAATATTTTAGAGGGCATAAACGTAAATAACATAGATTATTCCAAATATGTGTATCACCATATGAGCACCTAGAAGATGTAACCATGAAATATACTTAGGAACCAAAAGTGGAGGATATTACTTCTCCCTTAGAAGCTGACTCTAATGTGCAAATCCCTAGGGAGGAACCTTGAATCTTGATACATGCCTTATCATGTTTCTCCACACCCAATACATTGAATTTGATTGGATACATTAAGCATCAAAAATTCATTGTATTAATTGGTAGTGGAAACACCCACAATCTCATTCATAGGAGAGTAGCTAATGAAATCATTTCTATGATAGTCCCATATCCAATTTTTAAATTCTATTAGAAAATGGGGGGACAATGAAATGTGGTGGTCAATGTAAAATGTGAAACTCCAAATGGGTGACTACCATCTTAAGACACACATGTTCGTTACCATGGCTGAGGACTTTGGGACCAATAACCATGGATTTCAATGAATTATATATCAACTTTTCTAATGAAGGACATGCACATCATGTCAAAGGGTTTACTTAATATCTCTATAAATTATCTCCTCCCACCATATGGAGAAGTTATTGATGACAGGACACTCTAGTATCATTTGACAATTCAATGACATCCAAGCCGTGGAAACGCCCACATAGGACATTTACCCTAAATTGTAGTTGGTTCTCTCTAAACATCAACATGTTTTTGAAACACCTAAGGGATTACCACCAGCATATTGAGAGCATGACCATGGTATTACACTAATTATATGCAACCAAAATCCCAATGTACGCCCTTATTGGAAGTTGGAACCATTTTTTCCGAAAGAATGAAATGGAAAAGATTGTCCAAGAGTTGTCAAAGGTTGGCATCATTCATCCTAGTATTAGACCTTGTTCCTCACTAGTAGTTATGGTATTAAAAAAGGAAAGAATATTGGAGACTATTGTAGCAAGGGCCAAACATTATGAGAAGAGTCTCATAGTTGTGAAAAAAAAAATTATAAAACACAAAATTGAAGTTTTTATTGAAATCTTACTAGAAATGTCTCATGGTAACTATATGAGCATCATACAAGTGAAATGATAGATTTGTTTAGCAAGGGAAATGATGCAAACTATAAGCTGTAAAGCACAATAAAAATGATACCATGATGACACTAGAACCCTATGACATGCCTTGATCAGCTAAGTTATGTATATTAGCTAAATCCAATGGGACTCCTTGGTTGTAAGACTCTATAAGTTTGTTCTCTTATTGTGCAATAAAGCCTTGGAAAATGTTGGATCACCCAAGGAACTGCTTAGGAGAGAAGTGGATGCATGAGCCTAGAGGGTGAGTGAATAAAAGGTAGAGGCAACTGGAATGAATTTATTGTGAGAGGTTCATTTTATATGCTACTTAGGATGGTGAGTGCGTATTGGGTCTGTCAAAGAAAACAGTGACCTGAATACCAATCGTGGCAACCTTATTGAGAAAAGATAAATATTCATACATATAAGTGTTTAAGTTTTTTGTATATTTAATCTCATGTTATGAATTTATATGCTTCAATAATAAATTAAAAATTTTGTGAACAAAATCACTGACACTATAGGTGCAACTAAAAAGAAAATAAGAAAAGTCATGGGATATTGATGCAATAAAAGAACACCAAGGACAATGTTATTCCAAGGGGGAGGGGATGTAATATTCCATTTCCAACCCTTGATTTTAAATTGGGTTGTGTAATAATGTGCATAGGCTATTTTATAATTGTGCCTTGTTTATACCACAATGAGGTATATGTGCCATGGTGATTTTCAATGTTTATAAACATTATTATTTTGCAATTAATAACATAACTAAGACTAATTAAGCATAGGTGCCTAAATGGGTTATGGTACCAAAAGAGGGGAAAGGTAAAGGGGTCTAAGGTAATATTATTATACCTTAGCTACCCTTCCATTAACCTATCCCTTCATTATTGGAATAATATTCATGCTAAGACTAGTCTATTATTCAAATTTATATAAAGATAACAGACTTGGCCATATCATAAACCTAGTCAGCAACCTCCAACGTTTAGTGAAAAACTTATCTCCCCTACATTATTGTAACTAAGAAGAGTTGTATTAGGACTCTTCTTTCCATCCTTCATCCATTAAAATAAGGGGGAATTTGAATTTACGGGAGAGATATTTTTTGGAGAATTGTAGATGAGAGAAATGAGTTTAACCTTGGAAGGAATGGTGTCCATTCTAAGGAACATAGCAACCATGAAATAAAATCATTAGAATATTAGAAGTATCAAAGAACCAAGAAAAATACACTATTGGAGACTTTTGAGGGACAACTAAGCAAAAAAAGAACAGCCTCTCCTTGCATTGTGTAGGAAAATATTGTGGGTGTCAAAAAGTTGGTCCAACTTTACATTTCAGCAGTAGTATACTTGATAAATAATTTCCTTTATTTTGTGTTGGAGAAACTGTCATGAGAATTTTGCATCATCTTCTCCTCCTTGGTGATATCATAGACTGATTAGGGGGTGACAACTACAACAAATTTTCTATGGTGGGATGGAAATTGCTTTGTCTTAGACAATTGCTCATCATTCAACTCTTGGAAAAGATAGATATATCTTTATTGTTTGAATTTATTATCATGATATGAGTGTAAATTACTTGTGTGTTATCTAAAAGGAAACATGTTTCTTAATTGTTACTTTGCCTCATTTTCGGTGTTCTTCATATCAAGTAATATAGTCTTGAAGATAAGGAATAAGTATAGTTGGGTGATGATAACTAAATTGAGGAGGTGATACATGTAGATTCTTGTGCGCTTTCCAAAAGACATATGCATCTAGTTATGAGTGTGTGAAATTGATTTCCAAATTAACAAAGGTTTTTCATGCTAGTTTGTATGGAAAATAACTTGAAAAACAATAGTTAGCATTAGTAGTAGTTGTCAAAATGTTGAAAGGTTGGATCGCATGGATAGTAGAGAAATAGTTGAAGAACAACTTGTAGATACAGCTGCAAAAGGTTCTATAAGAAGTGTTAACTTGACTGGATATCCTAAGAAGAAACACCATCTATCCAATGCTTCTTCAAAAAAATTTGAATATGTTTGGAGTGGATTCTCATTGTCGGAATGTGTAATCTTAATATTGCATGTGTAATTATGTCTAGTATGATGTTTTAAGATGTCTTATCTAGCATTGGAAAGCATAAATAACTCTAATATTATGTTAAAAAAAGTATCCCACATGCATCATGGAGTAATAATCTCCTATTACTATTCATTATATAAAGAGGTGGAAAATCATTTATCCCACAAGTATTTTGTGATGTTATTCTTCCATACCTCTTGGTCTATAATAGAGGTCAAGGAGACCCTTTGAATATATATCTTGTGGAATGCATTGTGATGTTATTGTAAAGTTGTGAAGCATATGTGGGATGGATATATCTTCTAAGATTGGTGATTTATGAAGTATTAAGAAGACCAAACCTTCCTATGGATGCTTCCCCATTTGGGGTTTTACCACGTATATCTATTGTATTTTTCTCTTATCACTTATTTCTTACATGCTTTTCTTATTTATGGATATAACACTAGAGTAGTAGATCCACAATAGATCTTTGTTATTTATTTACATGTTATTTTAAATGTATTCTTGTATGTTATGTATATTCTCAATATTCTAACATGGTATCAGATCTAGTTGTTATACTCTACTTTATTTGGTGATTCTTTTAAAAAATATTACAAGCAATGATTCTTCATATTTTGAGAGTTGGGTCCTCCATATTTTGTATATTTTCCATCCAAAATAGCATACCTAAGTGGTATTCACTTAGATCTAGTCATTTTGTTGCATTTTTTAGAAGAAAAAAATTCAAACCATTACCCTCGCCATTTATTTTGTATATTTTCTTCTAGTTTCTGTTGATTATTTTTCTGTAGATATCGAATTAGAACTGGTTCTATGCTAACTTGATATCAAGTATATATATTTTTTTCAGCAAATCTAGTTTGTTTTTCGACTCTAGTTTTGTTTTCTTCCAGGTTTTCATACGGGACAGTGATTGTCTCAGACATTTCTTAATTTGGATAGGTTTCAGAGAAACTTTCGGATAATTAAAACTCTATGGTCTTAGAAGGTGTGAATACATTAGTAAATTCACGCATATGGTCTTATTAGGGGTGAATACCTTATAAAATTTAGACCCTGCCTTTTTTGAAAGTGCAAATACATACTTTTCAATTGTCTTTCATCGATTTCAATTTTCTGCTCTTGGATCTCTACTGCAAGGTTACAGATTTGGTTGTTACCAATTGTTAGGATTTGGTTTCTGTGAGAAATTTATAGTGTTAGCACCGGAAATGGGCCCAAAGGTTGCGGAAGGCCCGCTCCTGGGTAACAGCAGAACCACTTTCGAAGAGAGAACTGGCCTTCTGCTCTTCCCAGAGGGATCTCTCAACAAATGTCAACAATGCCATATATATATATACAAATGAAACTATAAATTGTTTGTAAAATTGGTTGAAACAAAAAACAGCACCATTGGGCAGTGGAGTCAAGATATAGAACAGAAATAATTAGAACTTAATTCAAACGATTTTAACATAGTGGTAAGGTAGCCACTCGATCACAGTCAATTCATAATGCTCTGGTGGAAAGGAGGAACATGAACAAACCATCAACACAGAGCATTGCAAAGAATGAATTATGTATCAACCTTAGAAGAAAACTTTGGTGAATACCTGAAACAACAGACGGAGCATAGAAAGTATGAATTCCTAGCTGTTATACCCTAAGTCTCAGATATGAAAGAAAACAAAACGGGAGAGATAAACTGGAAAAACATTCACATAAGAAAGGAAATAACAAACTGTAAGTGCGAACAACACATGAATCCCTGTATGAAAACATCGACCTCGGCTCCGCAATTATATTAAAATTCTAATGAAAAAAACACACAGCAAAATTACAATGGTTCAACCCCTTCTCCTTCTTCAGGAGGTATATTTATAGTATTTGGATTTCCCAGACCGACATCCGGGAATCAAAATTTGTTACAATTAGAAGGAAATCCTGTAACAATCTCTTACGTGGCACATAAACTGCGACTTGCATGAAACGATGAGACAACGAAATGTGAAACGTGGGATGGAACAGACACGAGAGCATCCCATAATCCCATCTAGCAAATGATGACTGTACAAAGCTCTGAGAGAAGGAACCGTTGGGATGGGTGTGCAACATAAAGAAAATTTCCTGCATATCATCATTGTCACCTCTACAAGTGTGCTTTGAGTTTGGGTGACCCATATTGTTGGATGACTCTACATAAATCGGGACCAGGCATGGTCGCAACCATCATGTCGTAGGCTTGCGCTTTAAGCTCCATAGCTTCCGGATATGAAATCTTGGGTACTTTGGAGCATGTCACTTTAAAATCAAACAATAACTCGAAATCATTGGGCAATTTGTCAAAAACAACCTTCCCTGACAAAGCTTGTTGCATATCTCCAAATTTGTTGTGGTCCAATCTGCGGAGCACTAGGCACTCCTGATACTCCTTCTGAGACATTAAAGGACCCTTTTCTTCCTAGAAAAAGGGGATCCCTCTGCTTACCAGTGGTCTAAATAACTTGACGAATTCTTGGGCTTTGTGCTCAGTAACTTCTATTTTAGCCTGTACCGTCTCCATCATTCTATGCTTAGCCACTATATTTCTGGCTCCAGAGACAATAGTGATCCTATTTTGAACACCATATCTACTAGCAAACCCGTCTGACATAGAGCTCAGGAAGGTTATGGCATTCTCCGTGGTCGCCAAGGGCCTTTGGTTCACTTCTGTCGATACTATCTGGGCTTGTTTCTTGGCTTCTTTCATAGCAATTTCATGATCTTCAATAATATCTAAGTAGGGCTGGAACTTGTCAGCTTCCATGATGATTTGATCCCAGATCAGATGCTTAGCGCCTAGCAAGGCAAGTTTTTCGACCACCTGTTGGCTCAATTTGGCATTTTGTTGAGCCAGTTCTTGACATTTCTCCTCTGCCCTTTCTCTTCCTCATTCCTCTTTGACTCTTTCCTTTTCCAGCTCCTCAATCTGTTATTTCAGTTTAATGAGCTCAGTATCCTTCAAGCTTATCTGGTACATTAATCTGGAGAGGGATCTGGTATCTATCTCTCTAGCTATGCCTATGGACTGAATTGTATTCTCTGTACTTCTGCTTTGGAGCTCATTTTCCTTCATTGCTAATCTAGTTTTCAGTTCTGCTTTGCTATCTTTCAAAAGATGGATACTTGCTTCCCATTGTCTCCCTTTTTCTTCAAGCTTCAGTAGCTTAGCCTTGCAGTCAGTAAGCTTGGAGTCCAATACCTCTTTTTCCCTTTCGAAGTCAGCTAATTCATCTGCTTGAGAGAGCTGGGTGCCAGGGATTTTCAACTTCTTTTTAAGGTCTGGATCTCCTTTTCTCTATCATCGAGCAATTTCTGAGTCAAACTCCCTTTCTACGCAGATCCTTCTATTTGCATAGCTTCCTTTTGTAAGCTATTGATTTGGGCTTTGAGTGCTTTATTCTCCACTCTCGCCTTTCTTAAAAGATTTCAAGTTTTCGCTTTACTCTCCTCCAGCTTGGACATCTGTATGGTAGCCTTAAGTAGTCTGGTATTCAGTATATCTCTAGTCTCTTTGTTCATGTGTATGATGTCAGTAGTGGGAACCTTTGAAAGGTTCAAACTAACCTCGGACACCTTGTTCCATATTTCCAGGGCCAAGTTAAGGGTATCAATGGCATGATCCCTTACAGCTTTCAGTGCCACGTTGGGCTGAGGCAATCATGAGGCTTCACTTTATAGTTCTACTATCTCCTTGAAATTTTTATCAGTCCTCTCTCGATAATACCTCAGCCATTCTTCTTTGGACGCATGCTTGCTTGAAGTCTGTCCGTCAAACACATACTCTTGTATTTGCAATTCACCTATCTCGGGCTCTTCTTGTCACTGTTCATTTATTAAATTCTTCTTCTTTGCCTGTCCCCTTTTGACCTGTACCAATTTCTGTCCCGGTTCCACCTTCTGTTTCTTGGGCATGCTGGCAATGTCCATTTCTTCAGTGTCCATGGCCATTAGACCCCCTCTTTTTATTGAACTTTCTGAATAGCTGACCAGTGCTGAGCATCCCCCTGCAATCGCAACTACTGTAGTCAACTCTCTTTTGGGAGAAACTATCCCTGGTAGTAGTGAGCCAGTGTCCTGCTCTACAATGGTATCCATTGGGGCAGGATTGGGGAAATCATCCCAATTCGCTGCTTCTCTAAGTCCCGATATCTCAGTGTGCTCGAAAGGTCTGCATTTGTGAGCTTTCCTTATTTTGGAAATCACATGGTGAGGGTCATAATTTATTGCTTGTCCTAGGGAAAACTCCATGCCTATAAACAAGTTGGCAACCAAGGGAAAAGCAGCTCTGCTTCTAACTATGTATGGTTTCAATTCCCATGCAAAAATCAAACTTGAACTTTTCTTAAAGTTCAAGAAGTGTTCTTCTTCGACAATGAGTTTTTGCTGGATTAATTCCAGGGAGAAAATATTGGGGGTTAAAAAAGCAGGTAGGACGTAGGGTGGATGTACGAAGCCATGCAACCTAGTATGGTAGTTCCAAATTCTATGAGGAACCAGTCCCCTATATTCTTGCTATTTAACATTTGCAGCAATTGCCTCATCTCAGGAAACACCCTAGGTAACCTTTCCTGAAAGAAGAGCTCATATATTTTGGCCATCAACTGATTCATGAATTTACAGTAATCTGTGGCCATATAAACAGTGACTACCAATTCTAGTACTTGCGGGTCCTCCTCATTATAGGCTATGAACATCCTCACCAAGAGGGACTGGAATCTGAACATTCTAGTGTTGTGGGAGTTCGCTAACTGAGAACAGATGTTCTTGGCCAGGAACTCGTCAAATTTAAGGCAACAAGCCTGGCCGGATTGTCCTGGCAATTCAAGTTCATCCAAACAAGTACTTAAGACAAACAAAAGACTCAGCAATGACTCTGGGACGTATGCGTCGGTATCTAGACCTAGGAACTGACTAGCCAGGGATATGCACCACTGAGTTTCTTTGTTGAATTGGCTGAGGTCAATAGGGTAAGATAGGTCGACGTGTTCACCATCGGGCTTAGAACAGGCCTTCAGGAAGGTTTCTTTACTCTCACCAGTAGACTCTCTAAAACAACGTACAATGTCTTCTTCTCAGTAGCCTTGATATATATGGGTGAATTCATTTGGGATATCAAAGGTTTTGTGGAAGATAGAATCTTGAACTGGGTAGAGAATTTTAGACTTAGATTTATTCACAATAATGTCTTCGGTGACAGAGAAATTTTATGCACACCACTCGACAAATTCAGGGCAATGGGGGGTTTGGTCGACAAAGAAGAAGTGGAAGAAAGAGTCAAAAACACCGCAGGTATCTCTACCTCAATTTTTAAGAGCTTTCAATTTGCTTCTGGCGGTTTCAATAGCTTCTCCCACCAGGATGGTATCAAAAATCTCAGTGTTCTCATCTAATAGGCTCTCTTCTGTCCTCTGACCTGCGGCCTCAGGCTCTACATCATCTCTTACCCCAACCACTTCTATTCCATGCATTCTCAAATAACACTGAGGGGGTATCAAGAGATTACCTTGTTCTGTAGCACAGTCTCCTAGTCGGTCCGGGCTAGCGCTCTAGATGTGGATGGATATTCGACAACTTCAAGGTTTCAGAAAGGACAAATCTTTGCAATTTTTTGTGGGCCTCTTTATAGTTTTTCACACAACATAACCTCCGTGCATTTCCCATATGGTTTGCACCGTAGATCTTATTCTTCGTGACCTACATCATAGATATGTGGGCTTCTTTATGCCATGCCCTTCCTTACCTCATCTGTGTGCAGCTCGACCGTCGATCGAGATCGACTTCCTTCACAACCGTCAATCTAGACAGGCCCCACCACTCTTTGTGATGCAAGGTTTTGTTTCCTTCCGTGCTACTCCATATTGTGAAACGAACTACAACCGTCGATCTCCCTCCATCTTCATATGCACCGTCGATAAAAATGGCCTATACCATCCTTCGTGATCTGAAATGGCCGCTTTCATCCTCACTAGTTTGGGATGCGAAATCATTCTTAGCTGTAGATCTTTGGGGGTCCCAATCTCGACTGTTGGATGCATCCTCTCTTTAAACCACTTCGCAAATCTGAAAAATGGCTTGGGTCGGACATGTTCGCTGTGTGGAATTGGTTTGATGCTATTGATCTGCCCTCTGATCAACATCAACCTTTGATCATGATTCCTTTTTTATGCCTCCAGCGCGCCTCATGTTTCCTTCTTAGCCCCGTTCCTCTGCTCCATAGACTGTTTTGTTTCTTTTGACATTCATCACCGAAGTTGATTCTGAAGGTTGGGTGCTATCTTGGGTGTGTCCTTGGCTCCTTCTGTGAATACTACGCTGCCTTCTCAACACTTCTTGACAGGGCTGAAGGAAGCGAGTATCACTTATGCCCAAAATTTAACAAAGTGTTAACAACCGGCTCCACGAGGGATGCTATCCTCCCAGTTAGGTAGCAAAGAACCCCCTAGACTAGTCGCCTTATCCATTGAAAACCTCCTATTATTTTATTGTCTGAAAGAAAAACAAACTTTGAAAGAATGGTTAGCTCTTCAGATCTTAGGGCCTTTTCCATGGGCTTCAAATCTTCTGATTCACCATCTGTACTGATTAAAACATAAGACATATTTACACTATGATACATGGACCTAAGTCCCTTTATTCCAAGTAATGCTTCAGGAACCTCCCATTCACAGTGCCTCCTTCATACTGCGACCCATCTAGATACTACAAAATGAGGGCATCGTCTCCTCTATGTGCTGCAATAAGATATGGACCTACCCTCAAATGGTCGAATTTTTCTTGCTTCTCTTTGTCCTCGTGAGGGGCATCCCATTTTAATACCAAGTCATCGACCTAGAAAACATCATCTTTTACTCTCCAGTTGAAGGTATTCTTCATTTTCTCCTGGTGTATCTAGACTTTATCATAAGCCTTGTCCCTTACTTCATTGAGCTCAATGATTTGGTTGATCCTTCTTTGAATGGGATTGGGCTCGTCCAACAGATCCCGTAACAACTTCATGACTGGAATGCCCAAAGAGGCAGGAAAATTTACCTTGGCTCCATATACTAACTGAAACGGTGACATGCCAATGGCCCTTTTTGTGCTGATTCTATCGGCCCACAAGGAATATTTCAACTTAGTGTGCCAAGATTTCTTGTTATCCTCCAACAGTTTCTTAATGATCCTCACAAGGATTTTGTTAGAAGATTCGGCCAATCCATTCCCTTGTGGGTAATAATCCGTAGAATGATTCAGGATTATATGGTACTTGTGGCAAAATTTGATAATCTTTTTGGACTTAAATGCAGGGGCGTTGTTAGTCACAATTTGCCTCGGGCAACTGAACCTCGCTAGAATATTATTTTCTATGAAATTCATTATCACTTCTTCTGTAGCCCCCCTGGTGGGTGTAGCCTTAATCCACTTTGTGAAGTAATCAGTGGAAGTCATAATCCACTTATGATGCCTGGAAGAGTTTGGATTAATATCGCTGATGAAATCTAACCCCGATTGCTGGAAAGGAGCTTCCACAGATATTGGGTTGAGGGGAGAGACACCACCTTCCTTTTCCCTTCAAATATTTGACACTGGTGGATTTTAGTCATTTGCTTATACACATCTGAAAACAATGTGAGCCAATAAAATCCTGCTCTCAAAATTTTGTTTGCGGTAAATTTCCAGGAATGGCGTCCTCCACAATCTCCTTCATGAAATTCCTTTGCCATACGTTGAGCCTCGTCCTCCAAAAGACAATTCAACAGTATCCCCCTGGGGTATTTCCAGTAGAGATATCATTCTATGATGCAAAACTTTGCAGCTTTCAGTTTTATGGATCTAGCCCAGGTTTTGCTTAGCCCAGTAGGGGGTTGTAAATTTTGCAATACAAAAACAATGTCAGCATACAAGGGAGACGTGAAGAAGTCAGGCTTCACCTACACCTCCGCTTCTTCCTGGCCAGACTGATAAGTGAGAAAATTTAGCTGCAGAGAATCACAGTGGGAATCCGTCATCATCTTAGCCAATCCTTTCCCTTTAATTAACTTTGTGGACTTGATTTCTATGTCATATTCCAGGAGCACTGCAACCCACTTAGCTCTCTTTCCTTCTGGGTCAGGCTGTGTGAGTATGCTTTTCACTATACTAAAAGGTACATAGGCAATTATGTGGGAATGGAGGATGTAGATTTTGAAATATTTCAAGGCTTTAACTAAGGCGTAGGCTTGTTTTTCCATTATACTATATTTCAGTTCTGCATCTCTCAATATCTTACTGAAAAATGCAATAGGTTGTTCTTCACCCCGATCATTCTTTTGTAGTAGCACTGCTTCTACAATTTGTTCTAAAGCATAAGAGAATACTAAGAAATCCCTTTCAAAATCTGGGCTGATCATAACAGGAGCTTCTGAAATGGCCTGTTTTATATCTTTGAAAGCCTTCTTGGCTCCCATCATCCACTTAATTTCATGATCTTTCCTTAGCATGTACGTAATGTCCATCAAGATTTCGACGAAGCTAGGGATGAATCTCCTCAAGAAGTTGACTTGGTCAATGAAAGATTGAATTTCTTTCTTACTCCTTGGTTCTTCTACATTCAAAATGCCTTTTACTCTGTCTAGATCGATCCTAATCCCTTCGTTTGAAATAATATGCCCCAGCAACTTTCCTTCTTCCAAAGCAAAGTTTGATTTTCTAGGGTTCAAGGAAATGCCATACTTTCTGCATTTAATGAAAACTCTTTCCAAGTGCCTGATATGATCTTTATCCCACCTGAAGTACACATTAATTTCTTCCATGTATATCACAAGAAATTTTTCTTTCTCATCTGCAAAAGCAATATCCATGGCTCGTTGGAAATTTGCTCCAGCATTCATTAACCCAAACGGCATCTTTGCGTACATGAATGTACCCCAAGGTGTGGTGAAGGTGGTTTTTTCTTGGTCTTTAGGAAACACCTTCACCTGATTGTACCCAAAAAAACCATCCATAATGGATATTCTCTCTGAAGCTACCACCCTCTACAGAATCTGGTCCATCTTTGGCAATGGGTAGTTATCTTTCAAAGAAACTTTATGTAAATTCCCGAAATCTATGCATAGCCTTATTTCCCCATTCTTTTTCTGGACAGGAACCAAATTGGCCACCCATTTTGAAAACCTCAGATTTACTATTATCTTCGCATCAAACAACCTTTTTACTTCTTTTTCAATAATGGGTACTAACTTCGGATTAATCCTCCTAAGTTTTTTCCTGGATGGTTTTTCTCCTGGTTTAATCGGAATAGTATGTTGTATGATGGAAGTGTCATATTATTTGAGATGTTCATAACTCTGCGCAAACGCATCTGTGTACTTCTTCATTAGGTTCACATACCCTTCTTTTTCTTTAGTGGGCAATTTCTTGGACAATTTTACAATTTTAGGGTCACCTTCAGTGCTGATATCCACATCTTCGATGGCATCCGTAGCAGGCTCGACCTTCGGATCCCTGGCTACATCATTTTTGTCAAAAAGAGATTCCAAAGGGATCAGGCCCCTAAGAATATGCTTTCTTTTCAATTGGACTATATCCCTACCGTCCAAGGAATCCTTCAGCGTTCCCGTCCTGACAGCTTCTTCCCCTTCCTCTTCAACGTCTAGGAAATTTTCGGGGTCAGCACTATCTCCATCAATGTGAGTGTTCAAAAACTCACCAGACATTTCCAGAAATATTTTAATCGACATATCATCTTCAAAAACTTGCCAATATTTAGTGTTATACGGTATGGAAGGTCTGTTTACAATCTCCACTTTGTACTTCCTTTTCCCCACTGCAGGAGCTTCAAATTTTCCTACTACAGTTGCCAAAGAGTCTGCTATTGCATTCTCATCTCTGGGAATCACTTGGACCATATGTTCAGTGAAGAAATTTCTGAACATATCCATACCACATTCCGGTAGGTCCTCATTCTCAAATGTTTGGTCTAATAGATATCATTCACTTGATTTACCACAAGCTCTGAATCCCCAAAAATTTGGACCCTTTTCACTCCTAAATCCTTTAGTGCATGCAGGCCTAGTAACAAAGCCTCATACTCTGCTACATTGTTAGAGCATTCAAAGAACAACTTATAAGAGTAGGTTTTGGTATATTTAGTGGGGGATATTATATACACACATGCACCAGCACCCACTTTAGACACCGAGCCATCGAAATACATCTTCCACGGTCCTTCACACACTTGCTTCCTTCCAGTTTCTAGCTTGCTGGCCTCCTTTTGATCCCTTTGTGGCACAATGATTCCTGAGCTGGAAGGAGATATATCATTGAAGAAAATAGAGGACCCTAAGTCCATATCAATGGCATAAACATGATGGATGTTGGGTTGAGTCTGACTTCTCACAATGTAAGGCAATCTCTTCTCGCTGTATAACCTTTTGCTTTCATTCTGAACAGGAATCATTGCATAAGTCATGTCCATTTGCAAGCTTCCTTTCAGCTTCGAAGTCCAAGACCTTGACAGCAAAATACCAAAATTGGGAGGAATGTCGGCCACGATGACATCCATGACCACCACTTTAGATGGAAACTTATTTAAATATACCACCATGTCTTTGATTAATCCCATACATTTTACCCTTTTAGAATCAAAGGAATATAAGTCTTTATACGACCTTGTAACCTCCAACCCTAGGCTTTCTACCACTCCCTTTGGAATCAGATTCTGTGAGGCTCCTAAATCCAACATAGCATTGTGTAATACCATATCATGCACATTCAAGCTCATGTAAAAGGGGGGTACCTCCTCATCGTCACTATACACACTGTCAATCTTAGATCCCAGAATAATAGTAGGGTGGTCTTCAGTCAACTCTAAGATATCAGGGTGAGCTTCTCCTTGATTTGCAATCATCGTTGTTATGGTGTCCTTGTACTACTGATTCCTCAATAACTCATTGAAAGGAATCAAGACCTTTAGCTTAGCTAGCTCGTTTTGCAGATTAAACATGGGAGGGGTTTTTCCCAGTTCGACATATGCCACTGGCTCCAACTCTCTCACATTACTATTCCCCTTATCCACCTCTCTAGGCGTCATCTGCCCTTTTTGTTTTTCATTTCCTTTCCTGGGGTCGATCTAACTACTAGAAGGTTGGTCTGGGTTTAACCCTCCCTCATGTACAGTAGCATCGCCAGCGGAGTCGCCACCCTTTTTATGTATAGCGACGTCTCTAATCCTTAACTTGATCTTCCTGACGTTGTCTATAGCATGCATATACCCTTTATGATATTGCTCCAATTCCTCAGTCAGGGTCCTGTCATCCACCTAAGTGAACATATCATGTTCCTCTTCAGTCAAGTAGATCTCAAAGTCCAATTCGCCGAAATGATGGATATGATCTTCGGTGGATTCAGCTTCATCTTCAGCAGCCACATAGTTTTCAGGGAAAGGGGGTCTGATTGGCTGCTCTTCTTGGTTCCTCGGATTCCTCACATCCCTTGGTCTATTTGGTTGAAGCGGGGCAGGGACTTGCCTCCTAAAATTGGGATTCCTTATATGAGGCTCGTTCTGCTCCCGGTTTTCCGACTTAGCCTCCACCGTTAGCCTGTACATCAACTTTTCCATAGTTTTGAGCATCATCTCAAATTTCATATCACAGGATGAAGAGGTGGAAGTAGAGGGGTGTGCCTCTTCTCTACCTTTCCTTCTGTCGATCTCCGCCCTTGGTTTAATTTTCCCACATGCCATCATATTGGCCTCTACTTTTAGGGCATCAGTGAACATTGTTGGGAGAGTGTTTGACTTTATTTCTCTCAATAAAAGAGCAAAATCATTGTCAAATGCATCAGCGTAATGAAGTTTGGCTGCCCCGGGCGAAGGCTTAATATCGGCAAGTATCGAGTTGTACACCCGCATGAATCTGCTGGAAAAATCACGGATGGATTCAAAACCTCCTTTCTTGAGATTGTTGTATTGAGACAAGACCTATAAGGGGCTTTGTTTATCATCCCACCTTTCCAGAAATATGGTCTGAAAGCCAGCGAAGATGCGGATAGACCTAGGTAGCAGAATTGTGTACCATTTCTTGGCTTCCTCAGATAAACTCTGAGTGAACAACCATATTTTGACATCTTCGTCATCCACCTCTTCCAGGTCGATGAAGTTGTCGAACTTATCCACATGGTACCTTGCTGAGACATTCCCCTCCTCGTCATAGAGTGTGATTCTTTGGGCATAATTCATAGGGAGGTCGTGTAGAACCAGAGGTAGGGCTAATGGGACAAATCTAGCAGCAGCCATTGGGATAGGTCAGCTATGAATAGATAGGGTGTTAGGCAACTGGTTGTTCTTAAAGATAGGGGCTATCTCTTTAGCTTTTGGTGGGGTTTCTAGGTTCAGCCACAAGGAATGAAGCAGATAGGATTGCAGCATATGAGGGTCTACCCTAGCTTTTCTTAGGTCAGATTCAGATTTAGATTTGGTTAGCAGTCTTTCAGCCCTAACCCCCCACTCGGGTTCAGCTAAGCCGTACAAAGCTTGAGATGATGAAGTATCAAACAATGGAGAATCCAATTTCTCTTTATTTCTATTTCTAAGTGTTGTTTCTGGATTATCCACACTGAGTAAAGTCTCGGTCTCAGAGTTACCTCTTGTGTGGATCTTTCAGGAATCCAAGATATCTACTATGGTACTATTCAGAGCAGGTGTGGAGTCGCCAGGACAAACGTACAACTTTCTTGTGAACTCAGAAATTCTTGTTTTCCCATAGAAATACCTTCCTTCCTGCTCACCGGTTTCCTCAGTGGAGTCACCTTCCTGAATCTTTCAGTGGAGTCACCAGGGAAAATGATACAACCTTTTTTACATGTAAGAATCTCTGTTTGCCCACAGAAATCCTTTATCCTTTGAATCTTTGTCGTTCTTCCCAGAGATGATCTTCAATCTCATCCCCACCAACGCCACCAGTTTGTTAGCACTGGAAATGGGCCCAAAGGTTGCATAAGGCCCGCTCTCGGGTAATAGCAGAACCACTTTCGAAGAGAGAACTGGCCTGCTACTCTTCCTAGAGGGATCTCTCAACAAATGTCAACAATTCCATATATATATATATATACAAATGAAACTATAAATTGTTTGTAAAATTGGTTGAAACAAAACATAGCACCATTGGGTGGTGGAGTCAAGATATATAACAGAAATAATCAGAACTTAATTCAAATGATTTCAACACAGGGGCAAGGTAGCCACTCGATCACAGTCGATTCATAATTGTCTGGTGGAAAGGAGGAACATGAAAAAACCATCAACATAGAGCATTGCAAAAAATGAATTCTGTATCAACTTTAGAAGAAAAGTTTGGTGAATACCTGAAACAACAGACGGAGCATTGCAAGTATGAATTCCGAGTTGTTATACCCTAAGTCTCAGATATGAAAGAAAACAAAACGGGAGAGACAAACTGGAAAAACGTTCACATAAGAAAGGAAATAACAAACTGTAAGTGCGAACAACACATGAATCCCTGTATGAAAGCACTGACCTCGGCTCTGCAATTATGTTAAAATTCTCTTGAAAAACACACACAGCAAAATTACAATGGTTTCAACCCCTTCTCCTTCTTCAAGAGGTATATTTATAGTATTTGGATTTCCCAGACCGACATTAGGGAATCAAAATTTCTTACAATCAAAAGGACATCCTCTAACATCCTCTTAGGTGGCACATCGGCTATGACTTACACGAAACGACCATACAACTAAATGTGAAACATGGGATAGAACAAACACGAGAGAATCCCATAATCCCATCTAGCGGATGATGACTGTACAAAGCTCTGAGAGAAGTGACCGTTGGGACGGGTGTGCACACTGCAACGTAAAGAAAATTTCCTCTGTATCATCATTGTCACCTCTATGAGTGCACTTTGAGTTTGGGTGACCCATATTGTTGGATGACTCTCCATAAATTGGGACCAGGCATGGTCGTAGCCATCATGTCGTAGGCTTGCGCTTTAAGCATCAACGCTTATGGATATGAAATCTTGGGGACTTTGGAGCATGTGGCTTTAAAATCAAATAATAACACGAAATCACTAGCCAATTTGTCAAAAACAACCTTCCCTGACAACGCTTGTTTCATATCTCTAAATTTGTTCTGGTCCAATCTGCGGAGCACTAGGCACTCCTGATACTCCTTATGCGACATTAAAGGACCCTTTTCTTCCCAGAAAAAGGGGATCCCTCTGCTTACCAGTGGTATGAATAACTTGACGACTTCTCGGACTTTGTGCTCAGTAACTTCTATTTTAGCCTGTACCATCTCCATCAGTCTATGCTTAGCCACTATCTTTCTGTCTCCAAAGACAACAGTGATCTTGTTTTGAACACCATATCTGCTAGCGGACCCATCTGACATAGAGCTCAGGAAGGTTATGGCATTCTCCATGGTCACCAAGGGCCTTTTGTTCACTTCTGCCGATACTATCTGGGCTTGTTTCTTGGCTTCTTTCATAGCAATTTCATGATCTTCAATAATATCTAGGTAGGGCCAAAACTTGTCAGCTTCCATGATGATTTGATCCCAGATCAGATGCCTAGTGCCTTGCAAGGAAAGTTTTCCAGCCACCTGTTGGATCAATTTGTCATTTTGAGCCAGTTCTTAACATTTATCATCTTCCCTTTCTCTTCCTCGTTCCTCTTTGACTCTTTTCTTTTCCATCTCCCCAATCTGTTGTTTCAGTTTAATGAGCTCGGTATCCTTCAAGCCTATCTGGGACATTGCTCTGGAGAGGGAGCTAGTATATATCTCTCCAGCTATACCTATGGACTAAATTGTATTCTCTGTACTTCTGCTTTGGAGCTCATTTTCCTTCATTACTAATCTGGTTTTCAGTTCTGCTTCACTATCTTTCAAAAGCTGGATACTTGCTTCCCACTATCTCCCTTTTTCTTCAAGATTCAGTAGCTTAGCCTTGCAGTCAATAAGCTTGGACTTCAATACCTCTTTTTCCCTTTCGAAGTCAGCTAATTCATCTGCTTGAGCGAGCTGGGTGCCATGGATTTTCAACTTCTTTTTTAAGGTCTGGATCTCCTTTTCTCTGTCATCGAGCAATTTCTGAGTCAAACTCCCTTTCTGCACAGATCCTTCTATTTGCATAGCTTCCTTTTGCAAGCTGTTGATTTGGGCTTTGAGTGCTTTATTCTCCACTCTCACCTTTCTTAAAAGATTTGAAGTTTTCACCTTACTCTCCTCCAGCTTGGACGTCTGTATGGTAGCCTTAAGCAGTCTGGTATTCAGTATATCTCGAGGCTCCTTGTTCAAGTGTATGATGTCAGTAGTGGGAACCTTTGAAAGGTTCACACTGACCTCGGACACCTTGTTCCCCATTGCCAGGGCCAAGTTAAGGGTAGCAGTGGCATGATCCCTTACAGCTTTCAGTGCCACGTTGGGCTGAGGCAATCGCGAAGATTCACTGTATAGTTCTACTTTCTCCTTGAAGGTTTTATCAGCCCTCTCTCGGTAAGACCTTAGCCATTTTTCTTTGGACGCATACTTGCTCGGAGTCTGACCGTCAAACACAAACTCTTGTATTTGCAATTCGGCTGTCTCAGGATCTTCCTGTCATTGTTCACTTATTAAATTCTTCTTCTTTTCCTGTCCCCTTTTGACCTGTACCAATTGCTGTCATGTTTCCACCTTCTGTTTCTTGGGCATGCTGGCAGTGTCCATTTCTTTAGTGTCCATGGGCATTGGACCCCCTCTTTTTATTGAACTTTCCGAATAGCTAACCAGTGTTGAGAATTCCCCTGCAATCGCAACTACTATAGTCAACTCTCTTTGGTGAGAAACTACCCCCGGTAGTTGTGATCCAGTTTCCTGCTCTGTGCTGGTATCCATTGGGGAAGGATTGGGGAAATTGTCCCAATTCGTCGCTTCTCTAAGTCTGGGTATCTCAGTGTGCTCAAAACACATGCATTTTTTAGCTTTCCTTCTTTTGGAAATCACCTGATGAGGGTCATAATTTATCACTTGTCCCAGGGAAAACTCCATGCCTCTAAGCAAGTTGGAAACCAAGGGAAAAGCAGCTCTGCTTCTAACTGTGTATGGTTTCAATTCCTATGGAAAAATCAAACTTGAATTTTTCTTAAAGTTCAAGAAGTGTTCTTCTTCGACAATGATTTTTTGCCGGATTAATTCCAGGGAGAAAATCCTGGGGGTTAAAAAAAGGCAAGATGTAGGGTGGATGTATGAAGCCATACAACCTTATGGTAGTTCCAAATTTTGTGAGGAACCAGTCCCCTATCTTCTTGCTATTTGACATTTGCAGCAATTGCCTCATCTTAGGCAACACCCTAGTAACCTTTCCTGAAAGAAGAGCTCATATATTTTGGCCATCAACTGGTTCATGAATTTATAGTAATCCGTGTCCATATCAGTAGTGACTGCCAATTATGGTACTTGTGGGTCCTCCTCATTATGGGCTATGAACATCCTCATCAAGAGGGACTGGAATCTAAACATTCTAGTGTCGTGGAAGTTTGCTAACTGATAACGGATGTTCTTGGTGAGGAACTCATTAAAATTAAGGCAACAAGACTGGCCGGATTGTCCAGTGAATTCAGGTTCGGTCGGACAATTACTTAAGACAAACAAAAGACTCAGCAATGACTCTAGGACGTATGCGTCGGTATCTAGACCTAAGAACTGACTGGCCAGGGATATGCACCACTGAGTTTCTTCATTGAATTGGTTGAGGTCAATAGGGTAAGATAGGTCAACGGGTTCACCATCGGGCTTAGAACAAGCCTTCAGGAAGGTTTCTTTACTCTCACTAGTAGACTCTCTAAAGCAACATACAATGTCTTCTTCTCGGTAGTCTTGGCATATATGGGTGAATTCATCTAGGATATCCAAGGTTTTGCAGATTACAAAATCACTAACTGGGCAGAGGATTTTAGACTTAGATTTATTCACAATAACGCCTTCGGTGACAGAGAAATTTTCTACACACCACTCGACAAATTCAGGGCAATGGGGGGTTTGGTCGACAAAGAAGAAGTGGAAGAAAGAGTCAAAAACACTGCAGGTATCTCTACCTCAATTATTAAGAGCTTTCAATTTGCTTCTGGCGGTTTCAATAGCTTCTCCCACCAGGATGGTATCAAAAATATCAGCGTTCTCATATAATAGGCTCTCTTCTGTCCTCTGGCCTGCGGCCTTGGGCTCTACATCATCTCTTACCCCAACCACTTCTATTCCATCCATTCTCAAATAACACTGAGGGGGTATCAAGGGCTTACCTTGTTCTGTAGCACAGTCTCCTGGTCGGTTTGGGCTGGTGCTCTGGATGTGGTTGGATATTCGACAGCTTCGAGGTTTCAGAAAGGACAAATATTTGCAACTTTGTGTGGGCCTCTTTATAGTTTTTCACACAACATAACCTCCACGCGTTTCCCAGATGGTTTGCACCATATATCTTATTCTTCATGACCTACACAATAGATATGTGGGGTTCTTTATGCCATGCCCTTCCTTACCTCACGTGTGTGTAGCTCGACCGTCGATCGAGACCGAATTCCTTCACAACCGTCGATCTGGACGGGCCCCACCTCTCTTCACGATGCAAGGTTCTGTTTCCTTTCATGCTACTCCATATTGCGAAATGAACTACATCCATCGATCTCCCTCTATCTTCATATGCACCGTCGATCAAAATGACCCGTACCATCCTTCGCGATCTGGAATGGCTGCTTTCATCCTCGCTAGTTTGGGATGCGAAATCATTCTCAGCTGCAGATCTTTGGGGGTCCCAATCTCAACCGTTGGATGCATCTGCTCTTTAAACCATTTCGCAAATCTGAAAAACGGCTTGGGTTAGACATGTTCGCCGTGCGGAATTGGTTTGACACTGTTGATCCACCGTCTAATCAACATCATCCTTTGATCATGATTCATGTTTTACGCCTCTAGTGTGCCTCATGTTTCCTTCTTAGCCCCGTTCCTCCACTCCATAGATTGTTTTGCTACTTTCGGAATTCATCACCGAAGATGATTCCGAAGGCTGGGTGCTATCTTGGGTGTCTCCTCGGCTCCTTTTGTGAATACTACGTTGCCTTCTCAACACTTCTCGACGGGGCTGAAGGACGCAAGTATCAATTATGCCCAAAATTTAACAGAGTGTTAACATATAGTTTTAATCACTTTCTTCTAGGTGTGACAAATCATTTTTTTTGCATTTAAGGGTTTCATTATTGTGTCACGCTATGACTTCAAAGTTGTTTCTATTCTTGCACTAGTTGGATGTAGTTGTCTCTATTGGAAGAGAAAGATGATTGATGTTCTTGGGAGAAAGAACTTGTGGATATTAATTAAAGGTGATCAAACCAAACCAACAGATCAAAAATATTTGGAAATATGGGAATATCAATGTGATGAAGCAAGAGGACTCATTGAACAAGTCTTTTCAAAAATATTACATGCATACATTGAGGCTGAGGGTAATCCTATAGAGGTATGGAAAACCCTAGCTTATTTATTTGATAAAAAAGATTATTTTTATGCTTACTGCCTTAAAGAAAAAATCCATGAGTTAGACCCTTAATATTGTGATATTATATAGTCATTTTTTTGTTGAAATAAAAAACTTTAATGAAAAGTTAAATAAATTTGGTTTTGTTTATAAGAAGAAGAAGAATTATCTTACCATTTTTTTGAACAAAAATTATCTTCATTTTTTTATATGTTCATCCAAACTAGGAATAGAGTTATTGAAATGTCTAAAGGAATTTTGAAACCTAATTTTGAATATTTTTGTAAAGGTTTGATAAATGAGCAAGGTAGATTAATTGTTAGCGGTCAATTATCTAATAATAAAGCTTTAATGACACATAGTAAAAAGAATCCTAATATGAATTTTAAAAATTATAAACCACGTAATCAAGGATCTAGTTATTCTAACGATGATGCTTCTAGAATGGTGTCTAAAAAAAAGAAAGTGTAAAATCCTTGTAAACATCATGGAAAAACCAACCATCCTAAAAAGATTTGCTTTAAAAGGAGACGTGAACTTGTGAAATCAAATAAGAAGTCTTCCGAAGATAGTTTTTTCCTTGTGTGCCTATTTTGTTCAACCAAGTAAGTTGTCTTATACAATGGAATGGATAATGGATTCGAGTGCATCTAACCATATATCTGGTACAAATTATTTATTTAATACTTATGACACTAAAAGGAACACACGACAAAAAGTATTTATAAGTGATGGCAATCATTTTTTCAGTTTTAAGATCTTTTTGTGTTAATTTTCCTAATGGAACTTTGAAAGAAGTGTTTCATGTTCAAGGAATGCCCATCAACTTTCTTTCCATTTATCATGCTTGTAAAAAAGGTTATAGATTTGAATCTTGGCCTTATAAGTATGTGTTAAAATATATAAAGCATAACTTCAAAACTATTTGTTTCGCCCTATTGATCATAATCTTTGTTATATAAGTTTATTGGTTTTAATTCAAGTAAAAAACATCTGTTTTATTCCTATGTTGCTCACGGTAATGAACAAAGTAAATTATGGCATGAAATATTAGGTCACTTGAATTATGGTTATAAAATGCAAATGATGTCTAATACAGTACTTATCTTAACTTCAATTTCTTCAACTAAAGGTATTTATGAAGGTTGTGTTCTTCGTAAACATCATCAAGAAATGTTTGATAAAGGTGAATCTTGGTGTGATAAGGAACTATTACAACTAATTCATATTGATATTTACAGTCCTCTTGAAACTCCTTTGTCTTATGTAGTCTATTTTCTTACTTTTAATGTTGACTTTAGCCATAAATCTTGGGTTTATTTTTTGAAGCATAATAGTGAAACCTTTTGTTAGCTCTCCAGGAAAATCCTCTAGGTTGTAGCTTGAGGATGCCTGGTAACTTCAATATTTTTAATAGTTTTCTCAATGGATCAAGTCAAATGACCAATAAGACCTCACTCACTTAAGACATGCATAATACTCAATCAAATAGACAAGGCTTCTAACTATCAATGTTCAAAGGGTTTGTAATAAAGGTGAATAGATGAAGAACTCACTATGCTGGCAGATTCACATAGAAAGCACTCACATGTAAATGGCTGATCATAACAAGGAAAAGATACTTGTAATTCCAATAACTCACACAGAGATAGGATGACAGCTATCTTGCATTAAGTAAACAAAATAAACATGAATGAAACATTCGAGCATAAGTACAGAGTAGAAACAAGATGAAAGTTGAACATATAATGGCAAAAGAGCTTGTATTAAGTGGCAAAGCACATGAGAAGCTTGTATACAATAAGTGTCTAAAAATATCTGAAGTCGAACCCTTGCTTCAACCTTAGTCACAGTCTTTATATCCTTTACAAAATTTATTTCAAATCCTAAAAAATTGGATTGAATTTACTAAAAATAGATAAACATAACTGTTTTGCAAAAATTAGGTCAAAAACCCTAACTTAAGTGCTAATATACCTAAATCCAACACTTTCTTACTCCTCGAACTCTTTAATAATTGCATTGAACGTTGAATTAGAACTCGGAATTTCTATCTGGTAGACAAGTCACACTTTGTTAGAGTAGGTAGGGTTTGTGACCTTACTTCACCTCGCTGGCACCTTCAAAACTAGAACAGACCCAAGATACCGGTGCCTTTAATTAATTTTCAACCTTATAAATCATCCATGAGGTATTTGAATCAACCAAAGTCAGTTCTATGTGGAACTATGCCTTTCTACATTGTTCTGCCCTTTTGGTGGCTAAGAAAGCAAAATCCTAGGTCTGTAAGCTGCCGAAAGCTCCGTTTCCAATGGCTAATGAACAGCTGCGGCATTCGCCTAAGCCACCGAAAGATCTGTTTTAGATTTTTTAATCAAAAACTGTTATCACACTTTACCCTACTGTTTTAGAGGTTTTAGTGTTGTCCCTTTGATGTCTCTCCAACCTACCTAAGGTTTGGATTGGCAAAAGTATCATAGGCTACTTCTGGGCCAAAAAGGCTTATTGCCACTTCTGCTAGGGTTTCTAGCTTTTGGTGAGCTTGAGGATGAGGGCTAGAATCCCTTGTTTGTGACTTAGATATCCTAGTTTTCCTGCAGAGCCTTACTTTCTCTTTCCTTAACCTGAGATTACTCTTCTCCAGTTTGGTATTCTTTCTTTTTATCTCCTGCAAAGAGTCATATAATTCAGTATTCCTCCTGGTTAGCCTCTCATTGGTTCTTTTTACTTCTCTACCCAAGACTTCTAGCTCATAGACTTGTCTCAGTAGCTGATTTATTTTGTGAGGCCTACGTTTACTAGAGGAAGCCTATTCCACTGTTTCACCCTGATCCTCCTTTGGTGTGGGTGATGGAAACTCCTCCTCCCCTACTTGAAACTAATCTGCTAGGCTAGTTTCATGTTCCTCTTCATCTTTAGAGTATGAGTAAGGTAGGTTGAGTATATTTCTGTCTGGTACTAGAACCTCTTCTACCTTTTCATTGAAATCCAGGTTTCTCTTTGCTTTCCTGGTCTTGGGAGCTAGAGAGGCCTGATCCACTGTAATTGGAGAGATGGCCCTCCTCTTCCTCTTACCACTCCTGGGAGTGGAGGACTTCTTTGAAGAAGACTTCCTTTTGTCTTATGGCTACAATTTTGTCTCAAACTCATTCCAAAATAGGAAGTAGGTCAAGGCTATGTTCCTTCTCTGGAGCAATTCAAGGACAATTAGCTTGATTAGGCCATGATGGGATAGCCTAACTACAATCTTGGTGGGCTGGGATTTAACATGATGGGCCATTTTGGTCAGGCTCTTGTGTAGGTAGAAAGGCAGGTTTAGTGGACTCCTATCAGTGAAATGGTTCATTAACTTAAAATGGTATATCATTACCCTATTATACCTGCCCTCCAAAGTAATATAGACCAGGATTGCCTTCAATAAGTGTTTCCAGTTTTCCTCAAGCTAGGTTGTGGGAATGCTCTTCTTCTAGACAATGTTCTTGTGCTTAGGCTTCAAGTAAGACCTAAAATCCACATCCTTTGTGATAGTATTTTTGAACCAATTTTCCCCGGTCCTTGGGAGCTATGTTACTTCTACTATCAGAGCCTCATCTACTTGGAATTCCTCTCTGCCAATCACTGCCTTTGAGCCATTAAAGGAGAGAGAAAAGGCTGCTGCCACTTGCTGATGGGATCCCTGAATTTTTTCACAGAACCTGTAGCAGCCTGAGTCTTTGAAAATTTTTCATACCTCTGGGTGTGATTTGAGGTAGCCAATGTCACCCAATTCATGTCTTAGGGCCGGTCCTCCTCCTTTCTTCATCTTCTTGAATGTTCTTTTGTACCTGGAAAATTGAAATTCAAACCCTGGGGAAGGATATTACAATGCTGGATCCAGGGAGGGATTGGCTCAGTGAGGACGCATGTAGGAAATGTGGAATGAATTGAGGATAGGGTGCTGATTTTGAGGGGACTGGTTGGAAATTGGGATTTGAGCAGAATGACAGTAAATTCTGATGAGACCCATGAGCTATCAAGTGCTATAATCATTCTAACTGGATTTTAATGCTTTGTGGTGGTTCGATTACAGTCATGGGACAGGTGGAGGGAAGTGAAGTTTTGGGTTCTTTATCAGTCACTTTGGTTTTATAACAACCCTTTCTTTACCAACTCATGATTTATTGCAGGTCCAGTCTTTTCGGTGGTTAAGTGCTTGATAGTAGCGCTCTTCATGCTGACGATGTTTGATTGTGATGGATGTGCTAACGGTGTCTGATTGTGACGGATGCGCTAACCATTTTCACCTTTTGGAGCTTTCGGTGATTAAGGTAGTCTTGGATCCAATTTTTAAGCTGTCGAAAGCTGGGCTTTTCGGTGGCTAATGAACAGTTGAGATTTTCTCCTAAGCCATCGGAAGCTGATCTTCAAAAATTTAATTAGAAAATGGAGTCAATGAGATTTCGATGGCTAAGGTAGTCCTGAATCCAATTTTTAAGCTACTGAAAGCTAGGCATTTCGGTGGCTAATGAACAGTTGAGATGTTCGCCTAAGCCACCAAAAGCTAAACTTTGATTCTTATGAAAGACCAGAGTACAAGGCATTCCAAATTTATTAAACACACAAAAATATTTCATGATGTGCCCTGAAATCTTCATCACTATGCAAAAAATAAATTTTATGAGTCTGACCTATTGAAGACTAATTTATTTAGGAGATAACACCTTTGGTATATTTAACGAACTTAAATCCATGGTCGAGAAAGAATATAATGAAAGTATTAATAATTTGAAAACTGATAATAGGAAAGGAATTCTATTGTAAAGGAAAGTTTCCTATGGCTAGGTTTTAAGAGGCCATCAATGTACTGGAGTTGAAAGGTGGATGCAAATTGTTCTGTAAGAAAATATAAACAAGTTTCAGAGATTAGAATGGTTCATACCTTGACAAACAAAGGTTGATCCAAGCAACCCTTCAATCCTCTTCTTGCTCCTCTCACTCCTCTTGCTCCAAGAGACCTGCAAAACAAATTATACCTTCCTCAAACCATTATGACCACATATAAAGAAATGATAATCAAATAAACATGAAATAATAATCTGATTAACATCAACATATGATCATAAAAAAAGATTCAATAACACATTGAACAATTATTTGGGAAGAAGAAGGACATCACATCTTTATTAATATTGAAAACAAGTATAAGTATACCTTCTCTTCAAGTTCGGCACCTTACAAAACCTTGATCTGGTTCTGCTGCTTCTCTTCTCCAAGGAACTTAGCCTCCAAGCTCTGCAACACAAGGGGATGATCACTAGGGAAAATGTGTGGGAAAAGAGAGTCTCAATTCCTCCAGCATAATGATGCAAAGATTCCAGTCTCCTCTCATGGACCTCCCTACCTCTATTTATATGGTTAATGAAGAGTTAGGGTCGAAGACAAAGTAGTTACAACTAAAGGAGTCAGTTGCATAACTACCCAAATTTCCCGAATTTCAAAATACGTATTTTTTTGGCATTTTCAAGAGGCGTACACGGGTTGCAGAGACAACAGTTGTGTACATGAGGAGGTATACGTAGGTTTCAATGTAGAAATTCATGTATTTAAGGCGTACGTGAATATTATATAGAGCAATTCACGTATGTACGTGGGTTTCATTAAGGAAACTCATGTACACATTTAAAAAAAACTCAATTTTATGGTACTTCTAGGCATTTTCAGACTTTTGTTTCTTCTGGAAAGTTTTAGCTAACACAGATGTCTTTCCAACGGTGTAACGATGAGGTCAAACGGAGTTACAAAACTCAAGATATGGGTCCTCCAAGTTAGGTGTTTTTTCCATGACTTTCATGAAGTGTCGACATGCAACGAAAACGTAGGAAAGTGATCACAGGCAGAGATGTTTCATTTTCAGCTATAACAGATGACCCCTAATGTATGAGGCTAGAGGGGAAGACAATAGCTGAAATACATTATAAAGGAAACAGCTGAGTATAGAGAGAGTAGAGAATCCAAGATCAAAAGGCTCAAACAAAGGTACCTGAAAGAGAGATAAATGTTAGAAAAAACTTATCTCTGGGACATACAAGTCCATATACAAAACATCGCCATAAAGATATATGCAGATCCAGCATTTGTATAACTGATGAAACTATCATGGTCACTCAATATGCAAAAAGGTGCCATATCAAATATAAAGGAGTCATGGCCACAAATGAACAAGGTGGATCCATATTCAACAATCGATCATAGCCACAAAAATATAAGGTGGATCTATGTCTCAGCAAAATGTCAAATAAAGTGTAACAAGGTCTTGCACAGCTTGGGAAATAGCAAAAAAATGATGATGCTACTGTCAGCCCAAGGTATTCAATCCAAACCACCCAAAAGGTACGAATCCTAACCATGCGAATAAAGGAGTTGAAGTCGAACATGGAGGAAACCATTTGATTACCAGTCAATGATGAAAACTATTAACAAATGTGAGGGAAACCACCATTAATGAAAATGGTCCACAAGGCACCTAGTACATTCTAACAAGTGTGAGTACAAGGACTTGAAGTCGAACACTTGAATAATCCATCGAGTATGAGACATTAAGGTATTCCCACTACTCAATAGCGAAGGAAATTTCCACTAATGACTGAAATACCCAAGGTACTATCATAAAAACTCTAAATCTCATCCCCAGAGAAAGATGTGTTGCAGTTGATAGGAAGAGATCCGTCGGAAGGAAGGCATTAAGGAATCCTTCATCATCCAACATGAGGTAATTCAAATACTAATTGGATCTAGAATTGGTACTGAATTTCATGACAAGGACCGCCGAAGACATGATGTAATGAACTAAAACTAGGGAATGGCCGACACAAAAGGTCAACGCAACTGCAGAATAGCCGACAAAGGTTTAATCCTTGAACAGTGAGCATGACACAAAAGTGACTTAGGCAACTTTTGACACAAAAGACCAATGACACAAATCTGCAATGTAAGAGACATTGACAGATTCCCCATATAATTGGAAAAGAAACCAACCGGAGGAGTAAGAAACTCTAAATCGGGATAAGGTCAAAATACTAGGCCCCAGCTGTTGATAGACTCAAAATTGGTGCTTTGTTCAAGGAAACAAGACTTGCTGCCATGATGTAAAAAACATGTGAATGAACTTCCCTTCCCCTCTTTCTTGTAAAGGTTTGATGAGTCCAAGAATGCAAACTCGGGACCATATTCATTTTTTGCAAGCTTGAAGAAGAGACAGAAGAATGCTTGATAAAGCACCGATTCATGGATTTTACGAGCCCCAACTAGTACATGCTCGATGGTGTTTTCATAGTTTAGAGAGTCTGAAAAATCCAAAGAAGACTCCAGGGAGGTGCTTTTTCGTCCAGTTTAGTCTCTTGAGGCCGGAAAAGTATAAAACAAACCACAGCAGAACTCTCTTAGCTTCCGAAGAAGTAAGGCGCACCTTTTTCGTATTTAGTCAGAAAGGTCAGAAAAAGGTTAAATTACCACCTACCCAACGCTCCTTCAAAAGCAGCATATAGCTTGAGTTTTACAAGTGTGAAGGAAGGCAAGATCACTCGGAAAGATCCATTTGATTACAAGAAATGGGGCTTACAACAATAAACTTGATTCTTTGTTCTTTAGGGTTTAACGAGCATGACAAAGACATAAAGTACACTTGAAATATTTTTCATGTTTTGGTCCAGAGCACGAAAAAGAGAAAACTAAGCTCATACCAGGGGTACCTTTTCCGTAAAGTGAGTCCCTCAGGTCCAGAAAATCGATAAACCTATACCTGAGAATACTCTTCTCAATTCCGAAGAAAAGAGAGTGATCATTTCTTGTACTATTCCACATGGTACGAGAAATCGATAACCTACCACCAATGTGGATGCCCATTCACATATTCTTAATGAGCATGAATGGACAATTTTACTCGAAAGTCAAGTCTATTTTGAGGAGTTAGACCTAGGCCTAAAGAAACTCAATATCTTTCCCATGAAATTTTAATGAGTCCGAAAAAGTCAACTCACGTCCTCCTTACTGTTTTTAACGACCTCGAAGGAGAGAAGAAAGAATGCTCTAAATGCGAGGAGACGAGTGTCATAGATAGGAGAAACTAGTTCCAAGCACAAGGAACAAACCTATGCATAATGCAAGGAATATGAGCAAGATAAAGACACTTGGGGAACATTTCTCCAGGTAAAGGGTGTCAAGTTGCAAAGGAAAAATTATACAAGGCTTAGCGACAATGAGAACAAAGATTAGGGTTTATACAACGAGCTAAAAGCGTGGAAGACGGCATCAGGCTCATAAGCACGAGAAGGGCACATGCAAATGAATTTATAGCTTGAACAACAAGACGAGGCTAGTAAACAGTTGTGAATCCAACTAAGAATCATGTCTCCAAGAAACAACAATATCAGGGTCATATTCAGAAGAAACGATCTGATGCGGGTCACTTTGGCAGAAACACATGTGACTTTGCTATCTTCTATAAAAGGTAAAGTCAAGGTGGAATTAACTAAAGAAGATTCTATAGAACCAAGGCACAAGTGTTTATAATCAGTAAGATCAACCTCAGAAGGAGAGCAAAAATCAACAAGGGATATAGAGTCTACAGGAACAAACTCAGTATCACGCGAGTTGAAAAATTCATAAGAAAGATCAAACTCATCAAGATCATTGACTTTCTGTTCAAAGGAAGAGTCGAAAGACTCAATAAGACCAACATAAGAAGAAAGGTCATGCTTACTAGGAAAATCAGGGTTAGACTTAGTCACAACTGAACCAACATCCAATAGAAGATCAGACTGTATCAAAGACTCTAGGAAGACTCCATCCGAAGGAAGGAGATCATCTGAGATAGGACACATGTCTAAACTTTCAAATGGATTGACAGAGTGGAGAGAAGGCTCCATAGTTTGTATAGGATGACTCACCCGGTCAACTGCTGGGACCAAGTCCCGAGAAGGTAAGCATGAAAATAGAGGCTGCTTCTCAGTAGCCATTGAACGCAAAGGACATAAGGCCACATAGCTCACCTGTGGTGGGGTAGTGTATATAGAAACACTGGGAACCAATAAAGGAAAGACCTGGTCTCTACTTGGGTCAGGAGACAGATCAAGAAAATCCAACTAATTGATAGTGACAATTTCTTCGCCATGATTAAATTACATCACACGAAATAATGTTGACACCACAACTTGCATGGCATAGACATAATCACATCCAAGGAGCATATTGAAATCCAAGGGGTCTTCTATCACCATGAAGTCAACTAAGACAGTCTTCCCACCCAAAGTAACAGGTGTTTGAGAAAGAGTTCCCAAGGCTATACAAGTTCTTCTATCAAATGCCAGTAACTGACTAGCAGTTGACACAAGGCTGGGAGATCCCATGCATCACTAAGCATGAGCAGACACGATACTAATTGAGGCCCCTTCATCAACAATACAATGAGAAATCGTGCATTGTTCAAATTTGATCTTTATCTGGAAAGGTGCGTCATAAGGAAGGCGCGGCTCAACTAGGCTATCCCAATCAAAGGAAGCAATCCGAGAGGTTGGTGGGGGTTGATCTGAAGCGAGTTTAGTGCCCCGTTGTTTAGTAAGTTCTAAACTAGCAGTGAAGAAAATGTGACTAGCAAACACTTCACTCTCCAAAGGAAGAGTGGGATTGATCGACAATGGAAGCGATTCAACCACTTCATGAAATCTCTCCGAAGGGAGAGTGGGATTGACCAAAACCGAGGTTGGTTCAATCACATCAGGATCACTCTCTGAAAGAAGAGTGGGATCGACCAAAGATGAGATTGGTTTGACCACTTGATCAACCAAAGGTTGAGTAGGTTGTTTAGAAATTATAGGTTGTTCAGGAGAAGGAAATTCTTGAGTCTCGAACAATACTCTTTGCACCTCTGCGATAGCAGGGCACTAGTGAGTAAGATGATCTCCCTCACATAGCTTACAAGGGAACTTAAGTTTGCACTTCGAACAACCAGTTTTCTCAACATTGTCAACATGACTAGAAGTGGCTGACTGTTTTCTCTTAGCATGACCTACAGAGGCTGAGAGTTTGCCCCCAGCATGACCACCAGAGGCTTGGTGATTGGGTCCAACCTGACTAAGAGAGGCTGGTTGTTGCAAAACTTCAGAATGTTAAAAAACAGGATGACCATGAAACCAAACTCTTCACACCTCCACGATAGAAGGACATTTATAAGTAAGGTGGTCTTCCTCACAAAGCTTACAAGGAAACTTGGGATTATGTTTTGAGCGGTAAGTATTTTCAACAATGTCAACATGACTCACAGTGGCTGACGGATTGTTTTCAGCATGAACCACAAAGGCTGAGAGACTACCCCCACCATGACTTGCAGAGGCTAAGAGACTTCCCCTGGCATGACTTGCAGAGGCTGAGAGACTGGGTCAAACATGACTTGCAGAGATTGTACAGGCACCACCAGCATGAACCGCAGAGGCTGAATGGTTAAGATCAACATGCTTTGCAGCAGTTGAGTGTGTGCCCCCGGCATGAACAACATAGGCTGGGTGGATGGATCCAACATGACTTGCAAAGGTTGGATGGGGAGGTTCAACTTGAACATCAGAGATTGAATGGATGCCCTCAGCATGAACTATAGAGGTTGAGTGACTGGATCTGATGTGACCTGAAAAGGTTGGAAGGATTCCACCAGCATGATCAACAGAGGCTGGATGGTGAAGATCAACTTGACTTGTAGAGGTTGAATTCTTAGATCCAACATGACCTACAGAGGTTGGATGGGTGCCCTTAGCATGAACTGCATAGGCTGGGTGGTGAGGTTCAACTTGACTTGCAAAGTTTGAACGGGTGCCCCCTTTCTTATGTGCCTTCTTCCTATTCCTCCTTCTTTTACTCCTTCTAGACTGTTGGTTACTAGTATCAGTACTTTCATCGCATGAGGTAGAAGGAGGAGGAGAATCAACTACAGGTGAAGGGGAAGCAGTTTTTTTATGCCCTTGATATAAGGAGCTTACTTGAGAAGCATCAAGAGAATTTAGGACGTTTGGAGTGGAAAACAACCACACCGGTAGCCCTAGGGTGAATCCAGGTAGATTCAGTGTGGCCATCAAAGGAACACCAACATTCCCCATGAGAGGAATAGTACAAGGAGTTCCTGTCATGGGGATCTCTTAGTTGGTGTTCAAAGGGGTGTTCGCCATAGTTTCAAACAAGGAGACAAAGTTTGAGGTCAACAAAAAACCAAAAGTACAAAGCATACACCTGAAGGCAAGCTAAGTACAGACAAACCACACAGCAATCACTAAAAATTCCTAAATCCAAACAGACAAACAGGTATAAGCTATGCTTTCCAGAAGAAAGTTGATAGACAATTACTTGGCATCCCTATAGATGTTCTTAGGCACAAGCAAAGGAATCACCCACCGCCCTCCTACACCTTCTATCGAGGTTACCTTCCAAGCCCGTCCAAGGTCAACTAGAAATAGCCTTCTAGTGTACATATGTATGAACCCTAGATGTCAAAGAGACTAAAGGCTACCTTAACTATATTGATAGTCTGGGGGGACAGTCGCAAGACTAGTTCATACGCATGGGCAGGGTAGCAAATCTCGAAACTTTGTCTAAGATAGAATCCCCAGATGCGCAAAAACCTTGGTCTACGCTTTGACAAGGAATCAGAGGGTTATCTCCTCAGTCCAAGTCTCCACGCGGCCTCATGCTTAACTCCCATTTGAGAGGAGCTTCCCAGATACAACCAACATAGAAAAGGGTTTACCTAGTGATTGGCCAACTACGTCTGAATTTTAACACTTGTGGGGAGTTTAAACTCCCTACCCCACAAGTCTAGCATGAGCTAGTTGGTGTATGAGCCTATAAAATAAAACTTAACTAATAATTTTTAAATTATATCATTTATTTTAAGGGTTGTTTTTAGTCAGAGGGTAAATGACGTGAAACTTATGTGGTGTTTTGGCTCAAAGTTGAAACAAAATGACTAAGAAAAGAGAAATGAAATGCAAAAAGAAAAAATTATTTTCTTTATTTTTCAAATAGAAACTTGAAAGCCACAAAAGACCAATTTCTTTTTATTTTTTCAAAAATAATGATATGCAGTGTATTAAGGACAAAACCCTAATCTACATGCATATTAAAAAGGTATATGTTCTTTTTATTTTTCTTTTATAAATGCAAAAGAAAAACTACCTACAAAACAAAGTATGCAGATAACAAGAACAAAGCAAAAGGAACTATGCTATACAACCACCAAAGAAACTCTAGAATGCCCTAAGGTCAGTATAAACCCTTCTTGGAAGGAAAGCTTGCATAAGAGACAAGTCAACTATTTTGGTGTGGTGAATTTAACCAGCAAAAGAAGAAGGAAACAAACACCAACAAGCTTCTGAACTCAAACAAAGATCACTAACAGAGGCTGACCAGAAACATAAGCCAAAAATCATGCCAAGCAAAGGGGGTGGGGGGAAAGCGTAAAGAGAAAACCCTAATGCTATAAAAAGGCTTACCACATAGATAAAGAACAACCAAAAGGGATGACACTAATTACCTGGATTCATGCACCTGCAGAGGACACCAAAAGACCTACCAAACAGCCCACAATAGCAGAAAAAACCACAAAAATGAGGAAAAAACATTGTTTTAGGGACACACACGGGTTGTACTACTGACACGTCATGTGTCATATGTGGGTTGACAATACAGCAAGTCACGTGTACAAGCACACACAGGTTGTATTACTAAAAATTCACGTATCCTATGCGGGTTGGCAATATAGAAAGTCGCGTATACCAAACCAGACACGCGATTGTTCAGTCTGCAACTCGTGTATGGGTGGGAAAATCCCAAAAAGGGTCAAAAACTGCCTTAGGAAGGTAGGGGAGATGTTCTATCATACTGATAAAGTGTTCCTAAGTGGCAAGAAAGACTTGAAACCTTGCAAAAGACTAAAAGAAAGACGGAGAAACCCCAAACAGACAAGGCTTTCCCCAGCGGAATCATCAGTTATGTTGTAAAGGAAAGTTTCCTATGGCTAGGGTTTAAGAGGCCATCAACGTACTAGAGTTGAAAGGTGGATGCAAATTGTTCTACAAGAAAATATAAAGAAGTTTGAGAGATTAGAATGGTTCATACCTTGACAAACAAAGGTTGATCCAAGCAGCCCTTCAATCCTCTTCTTGCTCCTCTTGCTCCCCTTGCTCCAAGAGACCTGCAAAACAAATTATACCTTCCTAAAACCATTATGACCACATATAAAGCAATCATAATCAAATAAACATGAAATAATAATCTGATTAACATCAACATATAATCATAAACAAAGATCCAATCACACATTGAACAATTATTTGGGAAGAAGAAGGACATCACATCTTTATTAATATTGAAAACAAGTACAAGTATACCTTCTCTTCAAGTTCGGCACCTCAAAAAACATTGATCTGGTTCTGCTGCTTCTCTTCTCCAAGGAACTCAGCCTCCAAGCTTCGCAACACAAGGGGATGATCACTAGGGAAAAGGTGTGGGCAAAGAGAGTCCCAATTCCTCCAGCATAATGATGCAAAGATTCCAGTCTCCTCTCATGGACAAC
>LPNX010447103.1:637662-702481 GCA_001517045.1 Pseudotsuga menziesii | reverse complement strand
CGAAGACAAAGTAGTTACAACTGAAGGAGTCAGTTGCATAACTACCCAAACTACCCGAATTTCAAAATACGTATTTTTTTGACATTTTCAGGAGGCGTACATGGGTTGCATAGACAATAGTCGCATACATGAGGAGGTATACGTGAGTTGCAATGTATAAAGTCATGTATTTAAGGCGTACATGAATATTATATAGAGCAAGTCGCGTACGTACGCGGGATTCCTTATGGAAACTCAAAACACATCAAAAACAACTCATTTTTAGGGTACTTATGGGCATTTTCAGACTTTGGTTTCTTCTATAAAGTTTTAGCTAACACATATACCTTTATAACAGTGTAAATATGAGGTCAAACGGAGTTACAGAACTCAAGATATAGGTCCTCCAAGTTAGGTATTTTTTTAGTGAGTTTCATGAAGTGTCGTCATGGAAGTGTCGACATGCGACGAAAACATAGGAAAGTGATCACAGGAAGAGATGTGTCATTTTCAGCTATAAAAAATTTAATTAATATTTATCCAAGTATGGTATTCAACATCAAATGATTGTTTCTTACACACCTCAACAAAGCGGTATAGCTGAAAGAAAGAATAGAACTTTGGTTTAAATGGATAGATGTATGCTATATTCTAAAGGATTACATAAATGTTTTTGGGTTGAAGCTATTTGTTTTGCTAACTACATATTGAATAGATTCCCTACTAAATAAGTTTTGTAGGTTACACACGAAGAAAATTGGAATGGAAAGAAACATGATATTAGTAACTTTAAGGTTTTTCTCAATTAATGTTGGGATCGATCCTAGATGAAAAACGAAATAAATCGGAACTCGAGTCTCACAAATGTATTTTCCTTGGTTATTGTCAGGAATCCAAATCATGCAATTTGTTTAATTTATCTACCCAAGGTGTCATCATTAGGCGAGATGTACACTTTCACTTCAATGAAGTCTCTCCTCTTCCTGAGTTTGTTGAGCTTCATGTTACCTTGACTTTTCCTTCACCTTTTGTTACTCCTATCTATGTTACCTCTTCCACCCATGCTATTCCTATTATTGATCCTGGTAAACCTTCTTATTCAAGTGATCCACTTGAATGTATTGAAGATACTAGTCTGATCCCAGCCACTACTTCTCTTCTTGTTTGGACCCGAAAAACTATTGAATTCGTTGGTTCTAAGATTGTTAATCCTTTGGATACTCGTTGAACTAGATCAAAATTTGATATTATGACTAAAGTATAGGACATAGATGATCCCTCTACTTATTATCAAGCTAAAGATAAACCTAAATGGTAGAAATAAATGACAACTAGATATGACTCTTTAATGAAAAACAAGACATGGACTCTTGTTCCTTTTCCTCCTAGAAAGAATTGAGTTGGAAGTAACTGGATATATAAGACAAAGGTTACTATAGATGGATAGATTTAAAAACATAAAGCTTGGTTAGTAACAAAAGGATTATCTCAACAAGAAGGTATTGACTATACTGAAACTTTTGCTTTAGTTGCTAAGTTGAACACAAAAATAACTTGTTTCTCTTACTACATCTTATCAATGGGAAATTCACCAAATGGATGTCAAGAGTGCATTTTTTAATGGTGCTCTTCATGAATAAATTTATATGCAACAACCTCTTGGTTTTATTACTGTTAACACTTCAAGTTTAGTATGCAAACTGAATATGAATTTAGATGCTCTTGAACAAGCACCTAGAGCTTGGTATGATAATATTGATGCTTATTTCTTGAAGAATGGTTTCAAGCAATGTATATTTGATCTATATATTTATGTGAAGAAATTTGATGATGATTTTCTCATAATATTACTTTATGTGGATGACCTCCTTATTACTAGCAATAGGCTTCACTTATAAAGGAAATGAAGAATAATCTAAAGAATGAATTTGAAATGACTCATATCCTATTGCCTTATTTTTTGGTCTAAAAATTTTGCATATGGATGATGATATATTATTGTCTCATCCTAAGTATGAAACATATTTACTTGATTGGTTTTATATGAGTGATTGTAAGACTTCACCTATGCCATTCTAGTATGAAGTTAATTGTCAATTGTGGCAGTCCTCCTGTTGATGCCACATTATATCGTCAACTTGTGGGTATTTTGATATATTTGAAACATAGCATGTCAAAAATCTATTTTACAGTCAACATGGTTTTGAGTTTTATGCAAAAGCCTCATGAAATTCATTGGAAATAAACAAAGTGGATTTTTCAGGTATTTACAGGGGATACTGCATTATGGTGTATTCTATTCTAGCAGGGCTACAATTTCACTTCTTGGTTATACAAATTTTGATTGGGTAGGGGATGATTTTATAGGTTTTATGTAGGGTACATATTTCATCTTGGTTCAGGTCTGATGTCATGGTCTAGTAAGAAGTTTAGAACTCTTTCTCTTTCTTCTTGTGAAGCATAGTACAGGGAAGCAAAGAAAGCAACTAAAGACATAGTGTGTATCATACATGTTTTGATAGAGATTGGTCTATACAGAAATATCCTACTAAATTAAGATGTGAAATATTTGTGAAAGAATAATTGTGTTTGAGTTTGCTATATCTCGACATTTCGATTTCTACTCTGGGATAATCTTCATGAGACTATTTGAGCTCATATTTTTATGATAATTTCCCACTCATATAAATATTAATTTCATGAAAATTTTATTTATGCAATGCATTATTAATCTTACTTCACTTGCTATGCATTAATATTAATTTTGATTTTAAAGAAGGACCGAATTAATATAAGTATTTAATAATTATTGCTTCTTAATACTATGTGAGTTTAATATTTTTTGGGAGGCTATTTAATAATGGAGACCATGTGTCACTAAGTTTTTTACCCTTGTCTCTGTTTAAACAATCCATATTTGTATTGATTTCAATCCACTCTCTTACTTTCTGCTTAGTTATGTTATATTCTTTTGTGATTATAGTTTATTTATCCATACATATCTGGTATTTTGTTATGTGAACGTGCTCACATAATGTAGACTTTTTATTCCTATCGCACCTTAAGTCTGAGCAATTTTCTTTACATCTTACTTCTCAAAGGATCTCCTTGTCTCCCCAATATGTGGCAATCGTCAAAATTATCTTGTGTAAAATTCATTGTACAACTCCAAGACTAAACACATTGGCTTAGATACTCATTACATTCAAGATCTTGTTGAAAATATTGTTATTTGTTTGGAGTATTGTCCCACACAAAAGCAAGCAGTTAATATCGTCACTAAATCCATGACGAAGGCAAAGTTCATGTATCCTCGTAATATTTTGAGAATGAGGGAAGTTGTCAATAAGGGGGGAAGCTAGTGTAATGCCATCTTCCTCCATTTATGTGTTGTTCTCCCAGTCTTCATTAAGGGGGAGTGTTGGAATGTGTAATGATGTCTAGTATATGCCGTAAGGTGTCTTATCTAGCTTTGGATCAAGACACAAATATCTCTAATATTATGTAAAAGAAGTTATCCCACATGCATCATAGAGTAATAAGCTTCAATTACCATTCATTATATAAAGAGGTCGAAATCATTTATCCCACATGTATTTAGGGATGTTATTCTTCAATACCTCTTGGTATATAATATAGGTGAAGTACAATACTTGGGTATATATCTCGTGGAATGCATTGTGATGTTATTGTAAAGTTGTGAAGCATATGTGGGGTGGTTCTCTCTTATAAGATTGGATATTTCTAAGGAATAAATATGACTAAACCTTCCTATGGATGTTTCCCCATTTGGGGTTTTACCATGTATATCTAGTGAATTTTTCTTTTGTTCTCTTGTCTCTTATTTATAACATTATTATGTTGCTTGTATGGATAGAAGGATAGACTAGTAGATCTTTGGTATTGATTTACGTGTTAGTGTAAATGTATTTTTGTATCTTATGCATATTATCAATATTTTAACACTAATTTTTGTTATTCTTCAGATCCAATAATATTGTCTCAACGATAAGGAATATCTATAGTTGAGTGATAATAAAGAAATTGAGGTGATACCTATAGGTGCTTATGCACTTTCCAAAATACATATGCATATAGTTCTGAGCGGGTGAAAGTGAACAGCGTAAAATCCTTTAACATACCAGTCTTAATTAGATTGCAAAATTAACATAGGCTTATCATGTTAGTTTGTATGGAAAATTGCTTTAAAAATAATAGTTAGCATTAGTAGTAGTTGTTGTGAAAATGTTGAAAGGTTGGATCACATGGATAGTAGAGGAATAGTTGAAAAACATATTGCATATACATTTGCAAAAGGTTCTATAAGAATTACTAATTCAACTAGATATCCTATGAAGCAACACTATATATTTAATGCTTCCTCAAAAAGTTCTAAAAATGTTTTCATTGAATTCTCATATGTTGGGCATGTTATCAATTATGAGATTTGTAATGTAGATTCTATGGGTAAGAAATTGATATGTACATATATTGTCAATAAATAATAAGGCATAGGAAAATGTTGTTCTTATAATGCAATAGATATTGGTGTGTGGACAATAATAAATCTTGCATTTTCTAACGGGGATAAAATATTGTTGGGGTCATCCCCCACAATACCCTACCCTTCAACCAGTGATGTGAATGATGAATCTAAGGTTAGAAGTTTAGCATAATTAAAGAAACTACCTAGTATTGTTGTAGTAGTTTACTTGAGAAAGAACATGTCGTTCAGACTATTGCTAGAAGTCGTAAGCCAGAAAAGAAAGAGGAGGATGATGAAATGGAAAAGGTCAGATGCTACTATGGATACTATAGAGAATAAAGTAAAATTTATTTTTCCTTAACCCATATGAAGAGATACAGGTCATGCCCAGGTGCACACTAGGGACAACAGTCGACTGAATGAGTTGAGTACTGTTATGGTAGAAGCATATAAGAAGAAACAACAAAGCAGGAAACACACTAGGTCGACAAGAAATATACACACAGAACATATGCAAGAATTCAAACCAATTTATTACTTATGCTCCATGAAAGATGGAGGAATAAGATTATGATCGAAAAGATGTCTATATTACATAATGTACATGCTTATATAGAGGATGTTGAGACATTTGGATGAATACCTGCTATGTCCAGTTACAAGAAGTTATAACAGTTAAAAGTTCAACCATTACAGCGAACTTGTCTGTTAAACATGTCGAGGAAAACCTGTCGAAGGTGAACCTATCGAAGGTGAACCTGTCGGTAGTTGGTTGGATCATTCCTCATTCCTTAAGAAACAATGGTCTCCATTGTGTATTCATTTAGGTGAGCAAACTGGTCGGCGACTTCATTATCAGAGTACCATTTTCCTTGCGCGGGGAGTTTTCCAGCTTTAGCCACTTGAAACAATGGAATGGAGTTCGTCCTTATAAGATGTATGAGCGTCCCATAATGGTGTCACAAAGAAGAGGTTCTTGAACATTTGGATGGATGTCTTCGGGTTTTTTTGTTTGCAAATTGTTTTGTTGCAACAATGGTGCATGGTATGATCAAAGCAGATCTACATTGAAAACTGGATGTAGGCCAAGGCATGCAGGAATGTCGAGCTGAAAAGAGTTTTCTCCAATATATTTAAGGATATTGTATGGAACATATCACAAAGGTTTCATCTTTCTTTATGGACCAGTGAAGCGCTCCTTCTTTATATGTAACTAGACCTGATCCACAATTTGGAATGAATGAGGAATATGATGCTTGTCATGTCGGGCCTTATCTTTTGCATTTGTTCATTGCAACATTTCATGTGCTTGATTTTGGATGTTGTAGATTTGATCTTTGAACTTCAATTCTTTCTCCACTTCTCGTCCTTCGAATTCAGTGTTGTTCGATTGTGTTGAGGAACTGATTAAGTCGATAGGTGCTGAGGGTTGAAATACATAACAAATATCAAATAGAATCTTGCATGTAGAGCTGTGTTGAGAATGATTGTAGTTTTGTTGTGTGTATGGAATATTGGAATCCCATGTTCAGCAATGCTTGTGGTTGTGCATGTGAAGCAATTGTACGACTAAGTGATTTACAACTTTCGTATGTTTGTCTATCTACGAATGGAAGGTTGTCGACAAAGAAAGTCTTGTGTCGAGCTATTGCCGGATATTTTTCCAAAAGGTACTGACAAATATAGCATCTCTGTCATAAATAACGGTCGATGAGAGGCCATAGTGTTTCCACACATGTTCAAAGAAGAGTTGAGCAGTCTGTTGTGTTGTCGTAGTCTTCTTGCATGGTATGAGTATAGCCATCTTGGAAAATTTGTCGACTACTACTAGTATCGCATCATGATGATGTTTGGTAGTAGGATATCTCATCAAGTAGTCCATAGAAATATATTCCCATGGTCGACTAGGAACTGGCAAGGGTGTGTACAATCCTTGTCGTTGATTTGGTGGTTTAGCAATGGCACAAACCACTCACAATCGAATGTACTTGTTGAAGTCATACTTAAGTGACAGCCAGTAGAAATACTTTTGGAGGATAACAAGTTTTTTTGTGACTCCAAAATGTCTTGCATTCTTTCTATAGTGTGCATCCCATATGAGCTTCATTCGGTGCTCATCAGTCGGTACACAAAGTTGTCCAAACTTGTATACCAAGGTGTCTTTCAAGAAGTAGTCAAAAACTTGTCGGTCTGAAGCTGTCGATAGATTGTAGAAAAATCATAGTCTATCGAATAAAATTGCAGCCAAGTAGTGGTGTCATAACCCTACATACTCATAACTGTAAACAGTATAGTAATGGGTTGTCTGCTGAGACAATTGGCTGCGGCATTGGATTTTCCCTTCCGATACTTAATTACCAACTAAAATTTTTGTAGGTAATTAATCTACTTGAGTTTCCAGATTGTATGTAGTTTCGACTGAGTTAGAGAAAAATGGAAAGGCTTATGGTCAGTGAGAATGACTGTTTCCATGCCAAGAATGTAGTGTCTCCATTGCTTGAGAGCTTGCACAATGGAGCACGGTTATTTTTCATACGTCGAGTGCCTTCTGACTGTGTCACTAAATTTCTTGGAATGAAACACGAATAGGTGACCTGACTGAGTGATCACAGCATCGAGGGCATAGTCTGATTCATCTGTCTCAATCTCAAAGTGTTGATGCAAATCAGGTAACACAAGTATTGGTGTAGTACAAAGCATGTTTTATTTGTTCAAAAGCTTTTTGTTGTGTCGGTTTCCATTTGAAGAACATTTTCCCATTTCCTTTCATCAACTGATTCAGAGGCCATGCGATGTGGCTGAATCCAAGTATGAATTGTCGATAGAAATTTTCCAAACCAAGAAAACTTCTTAGTTCATGAATGTTTTTAGGAATGGGCCAATATTTGAGGATCTGTACTTTTTATGGGTCGACATGAATGCCTACAGAGTCAATTATGTACCCCAAATGCTTGACCCTGGTCATCACAAATGAGCATTTGTCCATGTTCAGATATAGTCGATGTTGCTGGAGAGTGTTGAAAACTTGCCAAAGTTGCTTGACATGTTCTTCCAATGATCGACTAAAAATCAAGATATCATCGAGATAGACAATGACACATTTACCGATTAAAGTTCGGAGAAGGTCATCCATATATCTCATGAAGGTTGCAGGTGCATTAGTTAAGCCTAAAGGCATGACTAACCATTCAAACAGTCCTTCCTTGGCTTTGAAATTTTTTTCCATACATCAATGGACTCAATTGGAATCTGGCGGTATCCTAAATTGAGGTCAAGTTTCATAAATAACTTAGCACCTTTCAGATTGCTGATGAGTTCATCAATCTGTGGAAGGGGGTATATGTTCTTCACTGAAATTTTGTTGAGGGCCTGATAGTTGATGCACATGCGACAAGTCTTGTCTTTCTTTGGAACTAAGTTGACTAGACTTCCACAAGGAAAAGATATAGAGAGGATATGAACCTTGTCGATCAAATCCTGGATTTGTCTGTGAATCTCTTCATTTTCAAGAATGGATCTTCTGTAAATAGATGTGTTAGGTAATGAAGAACCAGGAACAAGTTCAATGGAGTGTTTTACCTGACAGTATAGAGGTACTTCATCTGTTGCTTGAAATATGTTCAAGTATTCTTCAAGAATGTTGTCAGTCTGTTGTTGTTGTCAGGAGCTGCATTGGTCGGTGCGTCGAATCGTTGTTGCAGTCTTCCTGGAATGTTGAGGCTTGACCATGATTAATGCAAACTTTTGAGCATGATTGATAAGCTTCTTTATTTTCTTGGAAGATATCATAGCAACCTTTTATGTGGGTTGTCACTCTAGTATGCCATACCATTGGTTTCATATTTTGACAATCGACTTCTGAGGACATGACTGATATGTATCGTGTCGATCCCATAGGTAGGGTTTACCAAATAGGGCCTCGGATATGGAATGTGGTGCCACATCACAGAGTACTTCATATTCAAAAGGATTAATGAAGTAGGAAAGTCGACATTATCGTGTGATCCTTAGTTACTTCCCATCCTTCATCCAACTGATATTGTAAGGCTAAAGATGTGGAGTGGTGACAAGACCTAATTTCTTAACAAGATCTTTAGAAATGAAGTTCTTATGGCTACCATTATCCAAAATCAGATGTAATGGATTGTTCTGAACCCATATTTTTTTATGGAATAGGTGCTATCATTTCTCCTCATCGGCGATGGTCGAGGCTAAGAGAGTTGATGAATCTGGATCATATTCTACCAGGGTTCTGTCATACAAGTCGGATGTCGACAATTTTTTCCAAAAATGTCTTCCAAGCTTTGCATTATGACATATCATGCCATGATGAATTATGATAATCACACCATTTCCTGGTAGGGTTCTATTTGTTGTGATCCCTCTTGTCTTTTTTAAAGTTCTTGTTTTGATGTTCAGGCTTTGGCGGAGTCTGATGAGAAGGATTCTTGAACTTGTCGGAGTCGGCTGGTAACTTCTTGTCGGATGTTTGACCTGTTGGATTTTTTGTGAAACATATTTTCCCTTTTTGTTTAGCTTCAAGCTTGCTGGCATAATGGATTGCATCTGCAAGCGTGCTGACAGTCAGAAACTCCATCTCTTGTTGAATGTACAGGTACAAACCACTAACGTACTTCAGGACAAGCAATTTCTCTTCTTCTTGGATGCCAAGTCTAGCCATGAGTCAATAGAAATTGTTGAGGTAACTCTGTATGAACTTGTCTTTCCAATGTCTTAGTTAATGCCACTTCTTATACTGATGTTCAAGATACTTGGGCGAGTAGAACTCCTTTCAGACATATTCGACAAATTTTTCCCTTGTGTCTATGGGGTCTTATTCTTTTTCCATCTTTTTCGATAGATTCTCCCACCAGCAGTGTACGGAGGTTGACATCTTCAAGGACACAATGGTGATCTTTTCTTCTTCGGAGAGCTGATTTACCACGTAGTAAGATTCCAATTGTTGTACCCAATTATCGATGGATTTCATTTCAATATTGCCTTCAAGGTTCGGTATTTCTAGATTCATTTTTACTTTGAAGGGGCTGATTTTATCGGAGTGAGGATGTGTCAAGGATTCCCTGAAGTTCACAGTGACTCTCAGGAGAATATCACTGAACTAGGAGAACATTTTGTTTTGCTGGCGAGCGAGTGATTTTTCTATGAGTTGCTCTGTCTCGGTAGTTTCATGTCTATTGTCTGCTTCTTCGAACATCTTTTCTGAAGTAGAAGGAAGTGTATGCTTGTGTTGTTGAGTTTACGAGTGTGTTTGAATAGGAATAATTTGAATAACTTTGATGGAGTCGCTTATGTAACATAATCTCTAAAAAAAATATTGCTCTGATACCAATGATCCAGATCGTTCCCAAGTGCACGCTGGGGAAAACGGTTGATTAAATGAGTCGATTGTTGTTATGGAGGAAGCATAGAAGAAGAAACAACAAAGTAGGAAACACACTAGGTCGACAAGAAATATACACACAGACAATATGCAAGAATTCAAACCAATTTATTACTTCTACTCCATGAAAGATGGAGGAATCAGATTATGATCAGAAAGATGTCTATATTACATAATGTACATGCTTATATACAGGATGATGAGACGTTTGGGTGACTACCCGCTATGTTCATTTACACTAATTTATAACGGATAGAAGTTCAACCATCATAGTGAACTTGTCGGTTGAACATGTCAAGGAAAACCTATCAAAGGCGAACTTGTTGAAGGAAAACCTGTCAAAGGTGAACCTGTCAGCTATTGGTTGGATCATGAAGAGCCCAAAAAAAACTTTATTCCTTTTTCTCAAGTTATGAAACCAACTTAAATGTAGTTTGGTACACCAAGTGTTTCATATACTCCTACAAGGGGATCAAATTTAAAGAGAAAAATATCAATATTGGTATTTATTAATCCTTTACAATATCAGCACAAAACACAATAGTTTTAAGAATCTAAAAGTAAAGACTATTTAGTGCCTTCACTTAGAAGTAGTCGTGCACTCAATCTTCAATGAATAAAATACAAAAGGCTAATTAGTCACCCACTGAAACAAATATCAAAAATGGTTCTAGTCTAATGGATTTATATTCTAACTTTGGTAGTAGTGATCATTCACATTCTTTTTGGGAAAGAGCCATAAATTGTGTTCTTTCAAATAACAATGTGCCTTTGTCATTATCAACAACAACACACATGAATATTTCTATAGTAGTTATTGCATTAGGTAAGTCGAATTTATAGACATTGTTGAGGATGAGGTACATATTGAGGAACATTAAATGCAACAAATGTCTAAATAACAATTAAGAAGTGTGTTCGATTTCGAAGGTGGTATCTATGTTTTCAAATCAAGTGAAATAACACCGAACATTTCCTACCAAGAATCGAAGTCTTTGATGACCCAAGAACAAGGTTAGTTGGTAGGGATATTTGGTGATACCACTATACCAATACAAAGAAATTGCATTCAAGAAGATTTAAGAAATGAGTCTAACCCCAATTAAGGAATAAGTATATCGATAAACATGCTCTAGGTAGTGTTGTCTATGGAAATGTTTATGGAATCGATCAAATTTGTAATGATAAAGAACTATTGGGTCCTTATCAAAAGTTAAATTTCCTTAGTGGTACAGTCTCTTCATAGTGTAATGCACCTAATTCAAAATATTAAGATCTAAAACAATATGAAACAAAATATGTATTTTTTCAGTAGATTGATTGAAACATTCCACATACAATTGACCAAGCATTGCTCAGACTTACAAGACTTTCACAATGTCTCCACAATCTTGATGGAGTTACAAGTATTCTAGAACAAAAGGATAATTCAAACCATGGTATTCCTTAAGAAAATGTGGATCAGTCAATATAAACAGAGTCTCATGAACTTTAAGGAGGATTCTATTAGAATTTTAATGGTTATTCAAGATCTGAAAACATTTAGCATCATAACATCATAACTATATGCAATAGGATCATTTAAATATAGACAAGTGCAACACAAAAGAAAGACACGCAAATTTTATCCTGGGAAACCCAAACGAGAGAAAACCCAACAACTTCTTCAGTATAGATTTTTAACTTAGTACAATATTTTCAGACAATGATAGAAAACCCAAAGATAAGATATCTTTTATTTCTTCTTCTTCTTCTTATTCACCAGTTAACTTTCCTTTCTCTTCCTTGGAGCGAACTTAATTGAGCTTGTAGTGTGTCCAAATAAGGGAGGGAACCTCCCTATTTATACTAATCATGAATGTGACCTTTTGGTCCAACAGAGCCAAATTTTGGACTTAACTAGGCCAACCTATCCTTGAGGGACTCAAAAAATTCATTTTACTTTATTCTTTTGGGGACTATTTCCCCAACTTACAACAGAAAATTTACCTCGACTCTTACATGACTAATTACATTAATGACACCCCGATCGGAGGGAAAACATCCCCAAAAGGAGATATAATAAAAATACTATGAAATACAATAAAATAATAATACAAATAATACAATGAAGAATATCTTCTGAAGCTACATTTTCAACAACACTCGCTCTTAACAAGGAAGGTATTCTTCTGACACAATCATCACCACAATTGGACACAATATTTTTACATCGGGTATCATCACTAGATAATCATCGCTGGAACATCATCATCACTGGATCGTCATTGGATGATCTTCACTCTAGATCATCGTCATCGTATCACCATCATCATCACGGTTTCAGTAGCTCTCATCTCATCGACCATTAACTAGTGACATCTCTCAAATCTATATGTCCTCAGGAGTTCTATAGAGCCAGCCCTTTTTCATGCTAGATGTAGGCCTAGATCCCATCTAGGACTTCATCATCATATCTATGAGCAAGCCATAAAGTAGGTACAACACAGACCCTCCTTTTAAATTTCCCAAGCAATAACCTGTGTCTCCTACTATCAACCTGTCGTATCTAGATCATCTCATCATCCTGTATGCCTACATTAAGTCCCCAGGAAAACCTGTGTATTCCACCCCGTGGAGATCATCCCAGGAACATACATGACACCATCCATATGGAGAGCATCCCAAGTGCATATTTCATGTCCACCAAACAACCTATTTCTGCCCCCTAGTGGGTACATCCCAAGAACATCTACGTCTCCCATCCAGTGGGTACAACCCAAATGTATTACGTATCTCTCTTATTCAACATGTGTTTCCCTCCAAGTGGGTACATCCCAGTAACATATGCATCTCCCACCCAGTGGTTACAGCCCAAATATATTATGACTCTCTCTCAATCAACCTGTATCTCCATACATGTGGGTATAGCCTAGGAGTATCTCATATACATTACATCCTTTCGGACCACCTACGTATCCTCCCATGTAGGTGCATCCCAAGAACATATGTGTCTCCCACACACTGGGTACATCCCGAATGTATTACAAATATCTTGGTCAACCTACATATCCATACATGTGGGTATATCCTAGGAGTATCCTAGAGACATTATGTTCTTTCGGACCACCTACGTCTCCCTCCATGTAGGTAAATCCCAAGCACATCCTAGATGCTTTATGACCCTCGGATCACTAGCATCTCCATACATGTGGGTACATCCTAGGAGCATCCCAGATGCATTACATCCTTTCATACCACATGTGTCTCCCTCCATGTAGGTACAGCCCCAGTTAACCAAGAAATCATGCTAGACCTCAAGTTGCAGCAGCACCCTGAAGTGATATTCCTATATCTAGCACTACCATCCCAATCAAAGTCAGCATATTCCTATAGGAATATCCTCACATCTCTCACATATCTTAGGCCATACTCATCTGTACTATCCAATTACCTTAGCACGTGCTTTGCCTCAACCATGTGAACACGTATCAACTCCACTATGTACTGGCGCAAAGCATATATCTGACCTCATGTTCGTCAGGTACATCAACAAACCGATCATATGCTTGTATACTATGGAATCAATTGTCTCTAAAGGTGAATCACACAGTAACTTCAAGTTTGATGCCAATGGTGTAGCCTCACAATCCAACATCTCAAATCTCTTCAAGATATGGACCACACATTTCCCTTGGCTAAGGAAAATCTCCTCTGGATTCTGCCACGCCCAAGAATCATGTCAAACTCTGATATCTTATGTAGTCACTCCCTCTGAAGTGGAGCACCATCATCCCTCTGCATCTTGTACTCTCTACATTGACACATTCTGTACTGGATTGACAGGAAGCCTCCTCTGTTGTTGATATTCTATGTATCCATCTATGTTATCTCTCAATGTTACTGGATACATCCTCCATTGCTAAATTTTTTTAATGTTTTTCTTGCACCCATATATGATCTTCTCGTCCTTTGTATGATTCTATCTTAAACCTTGTAGAAAAGGTTGATATATCCATGACTCTAGTTGATCCTCATGCTCCTCATGTAAATGTATGTGTTATCCCATGGGTTCCTTTTGAGCTCGTACAAATCCTTTTATGCACATGTGGTCCTCTACTTGATATACACTTCTACTTCACTAGAGAAGTGTGTATGGTCAATGGAACATGTCTTGCCATGATCTACTCCCTCTTTTTGATAGAAACCATGAACCTTGTGTATTTCTCGATGTTTCCATTTGATGCATGCTTGATCTTGTAGATGCACATGAAATACACTACGGACTTTGCTTCAAGTCTTGGAATTTCATCCTAGACATCATTCTCCATGATCAATTAGTACTCTTCAATCATAGCCTCCTTCCATTCTTTCTTCTTGATTTCTTCTTCATAGCTGGAAGGATCCGCATTAATGATGTCACACAATAGTGCCACATAAATGGAGTGTGTCCAAGGCATCTTAATTTCTCTAGAAGTCTTGTATGGAGAACCATACTTATCTTCATCTTGGATTATCTCTTATGCCCAAGATGGTATTCTCTTGTATGTGTTCACATTTTGAGGTGGATCTACCGCTCTGTGTGACTCAGTCATATCATGATTCTCATATTCTTTTGAAACTCTTTTTTCTGTCACAATATCTCTGACCCTGGTAGCTTAAGGTTCCTCTTCATTTTGTTGTAGTGAATCTTCTTTGAGTGTTATGGATGAATTTTCATCACTTGTTCTTCAGAACAAGTCTCGTCACTCTTCTCTTGTAGGTGATTGCATACAATCTTTCCTACAAGTCAAATTCAGTTTCATGATTAGAAATATTTCATAATTTTCAAAACATATTAATAATGACAAATCATATGCATAAATACATATGTTACACAGTCATGAAACGCAACATTTATCCATGTATGGTAATTTTCAAGATGCCTTCCATCTCTACCAGAACATTATTAAGAGTGTGCACTACTCCCAACATGTCAGCAAATAGGTTTCATTCTAAATAAGTAGCAATGGAATGTTGTACAACACCATAGGATACTTACCCAACATATGCAAGTTAGTAGTATATTGTTCATAAATGCAATCACTCAAACATGCATAATACAGTTCCTAAATCAACTGAACATAAATATGTAGAAAACTAAACAATATCATTTAAGTAACTAGATATATAGGAAATCACAATTTAAGCACTTATCTTTGTTTCTTTGGTGGGTGGACTCCCTCTTGATCTGTGTCTCCTTGCAATAATAACTGGAGTCTCTGACAATGTGCTTTTCTTCATCATCTGATTCTGAGGACCTATGTTTGTCTTTCTCATGATCGGTAATGTTGAGCAAATATTCTATATCATAGATCTGGGTGTCCCCTCTTATTCATCAATCACAACTACATCCCTTCCAATGCTAAGATGGATAAGAGGTACTTCCACATCATGGATGAATCATTTTGGATCAAAGTACATGTTCCTCATTACTTGAGTAATCTTGATCCCTTGTTCTCTTCTTATCTGGTTCAATGCATTAAACATCTCCTTGGGATTCTTCAAATATGACACATGTGGGATCAAATTGTCCTTGATGGAATATGCAATAATCTTCTTGTATTTGACTAATTTATTCTTATGCTTAGCTTTGTTCTCATATCCCTATGGATATGCAACTTCTCTTTTGACATAGTCTTCCAAGCCATTCTCTTTTGTATGGGAAGCACTATATACTTCTATGCCTCTAAGTTCTCAGCTCCTTCAAGCTTGTGCTCAAGATTGCTATTGTTTGTCACCATGATAAAGTGAGAACCTCAAATGTACATAAAGATAATAGAGCTTACCAGTGAGATTGCTTCAACTACATGCTTGCTTTAATGCTTTTCTGGAAGACTCCTTTTGGTGGACCTATAGAAACCCTAATTTTTCAAGTATGGAATCTTGAAATTCTGTCTGGATAGAAATATTCGCCTCCTTGAGGGGATTTGTCTAGTGAGGTCATTTTCCAAAAACTATGGAGGGAAACTCTAAGAACTTTATGCCCTAGTTCCTTCCCATAGTGTCCTGCGTTAATTATGATGTATCTCTGAAATTTATGATCCTCAAGGTTTGAAACTTCATTCTAAGGTATTATGATTTTTCTTCTTTCCAACCCCATAGGTTAGAGCAAGATTGGATTCATCAAATGGAACTTATGCTAAGTTTTTCAAGGTCGCGTGTTTATGGACTAGTTCATTATAGCAAACTTTTACGGACTTCCATGTGTCACTGTTTGACCTTCGGGTTCTGAAATTAGCACCACAGAAATTGCACTGTGTTCCCTATTTGCAACATCTTATGAAATTCGATTTGGATATTCTTAGCCCAAGATATAGCAATTCTCCACAAGTCACATGTTTAAGACCGAATTCTTAAAGAGGCAAAAACCCTGTTTTGGAGGAATCATATCTCCTGAAGTATAGTGAATATGAGGCTGAAATTTGCACAAAAGGTACATCAAGAATTATTTTTTCCATGTCAAAGTTTCAGCTCCTGATCCTTCACCAAACTCTAGTTATAGCAAAAAATTCCTAGATGACTAAATTTTTCCTTCTAGGGTTTTCTAATCTCCAGTAGCTACAGTTGTAGCAGTATTTTGGCAGCACGGTGCCTTCTTTCATGGTGGATCTGATACCATGTTATAGTTTAATGGTTATTTGATATATTAAAACATTTATCATCATAACATCATAACCATATGGAATAGGATCACTGAAATATAGGCAAGTGCAACGCAAAAGAAAGACACAAGAATTTTATCCTGGGAAACCAAAACAGGAGAAAAAACAACAACTTATTCAATATAAATTCATCACTTAGTACAATGTCATACAAATATAGAACACCCAAATATAAGATGTCTTCTCTTGCTTATTCTTCTTCTTCGCAAGTGAACATGTCTTTCTCTTCCTTGGAGCGAACTTACTTGAGCTTGTAGTGTGTCCAAATGAGGGAGGGAGCCTCCCTATTTATACTAATCATGTGTGTGACCTTTCGGTCCAACAAGGCCGACTTTTGGACCTGACTGAGCCAACCTATCCTTGGGGGACACAAAAAATACATTTTACAATATTATTTTTGGGACTATTTCCTTGACTTACAACGGAGGTTTTACCTCGACTCTTATATGATCAATCACATTAATAACATCCCCGATCAAAGGGAAAACATCTTCGAAAAGAGGTACAATAAAAATACAATAATAATAATAATACAAAGAAGAATATATTCCGAAGTTACATTTTCAATAATGGATTCTAGAGCTAATGTCTCTATTTATGAGTCAAAAGAAATTGTTGCAAGGGCTACATTAGGGACCAAATACGGTTGTGGTTTTATATGTTGGAGAGAATGTTAGTGATATAGAAAAATGATTTAGAGCCTCAAAATAAAAATGTTAAGAGACATGATATTATGAATATTGTTTCCCAATCATTTCAGTGGAAATAATACAATGACAATGTTGTAGAAAAAGATGGACTTATCCATGATGAAAGTCCTTTGTTAAATTCAATGTATGGATTATTAGTATATCTTCCATTATATTGAAATCGACAAGGTTTAGGACTAATTGACTACCCATCAAGGACATTATTTTCTCTATTGAATCCCTTCTCATGAAGCTTAACAAATTAAGCAGGATTGTTCCCAAATTTCAAAATATGTCAAGCTCCCTAAACCTAACCTTTTTAAAGATGAATTCATTGCCCTTCGCAAACTTAACACTAACAAGGATATTGCGATTCTTAAAGATGACAAAATAAATGATACTATCATTATGAACTATGTTGATTATGAATCCAAATTATTTGATATTCTATCCTCCTATTCTTATAAATATATTACCAATAATACTATCACTAAAACCACTAATTTGGTCACTAATTCTGTTAAATCCTCATCTCTCAACATTTCAATTAAAAAGGATAGACTATGATTGGGTATCGAGGTGAAGAGAGTGCTCTCAATAGGGTTTCTCCTGTAGCCCTGAGAGTTTGATTTTCACAGTTCACAACGACACACAGAGGAAAATGGTTGACTAAGATTCATGATGGCAAAGTTGGTGGGAGGATGTCACTCCCCCCCAAGGACACAGTTGCGGGAGTGAAGGTTGGAAGTATTTATATTCTGTTAAATGAAATTGGAGGATAAGGATCAAGAAAACAAGGTTCAAATCAATAGTTGGTTTCAAAGGGGTATTGTTTGGGGAAGTGTTTTCCCAAATCAAATCTAATTCATTCAATGTAGATCGAATCGAACATCCTAAGGGATCACATTTAATACATGAAATACCATTCCCTGATTGGAAAATTTGTGTGGATGTTACCGTAAGAAAAATCCCTAATCTAGTGGATTAAATCCACCTAGAAACCAAGGGGTAATTATGATATTCACCTCATATCCAATGGTTTCTTTACTATAAGATTTAGCAGTCTCAAAGATTGAAACTGGGTAATGGACGGAGGGAAATTTTTTTTATTTTCAATCAGTCTCTTCCTTAGACCCTATAAGGAAAGGTTCTACCTAGAGAAAGAGAATATGAGAATAGAGTGAGTATGGATCCATTTGTATTCTCTTCAAGGGGAATACTAAGATCCATAAGTTTTGGAGGACATTGGAAACAAACTGGGGTCCTTCATCAATATATCAGAGCATACTAGGGTGCATAGGTACATGGTGTATCCTCATATCTATGTTTATATGTATCTATAAAAATACCTCCCTGATTCCATCAACTTGACATGGGAATATGAGGACATGTTGCAACCCTTAGATTATGAACATATCTTCATCTAATGTCGCGGATGCAATGAGTACAGGAACCTTTTCAAATATTTCCCTCAAAATATACCCCCCCAAACTAAGCAGTGTAAGGCTGTAGATGATCAAGGTTGTCAAAGGTGCCATCTTGGAAGAGGGGTGCGCTTAGACAGAAAGTCCCAAAGGTGCACAAAAAACTCACAATCTCTAACCAATTCATAGTATTAGAGGAATAGAAAAAAATGAGTCAGAGCAAGAGCCCCCAACTAAGAATTTGAGAAGTCCAATCCCAAATCTAGTTCAGCAAGGAAAGGAGGCAATTTAGAAAAAATTTAAGGAAGGTCATATCTCGATCCAACAAGAGATGGAGATAGAATAAGAGGGGGAGGACATGGACATAGTGGACCTAGACATTGAAGGGATTGAACAAGCTTATGAATACAAAGAGAAGGGATATCTTCCATAAGAGAAGGTTTCCATTCTATAGGATGTGGTCATTAATCCCCCATGGGGATTAGTCATAGACCCCAAAAGGATAACAAAAGGAAGTATGTGTAAATGGAAAAGAAACCAGGAAGGAAAATGAACCGACATCAAATTTTTGAAGCGGGGCTCAGGTTGTTGGAATCATGTCAATACCCTACAATTAGGGCTACTCTAGGTATTTAATTTTGTTTTATGTTCTCCATGAAGTTCATAACTTGGAATATTAGGGGGTTGAACAACCCTCAAAAATTTTGAATTCTAAAGAAAAAAATTTCATAGATAAAAACCGGTAACAATGCTCTTGCAAGAAACAAAATGTTCAGAATCCCAACTTCGAGAGGTAGGAAGAAAATATTGGTGAGGATGTGGTGGGGTTGGGATTGATGGGACGAGATCAGATGGTGTCTTGGGAATCCTATGGGACCCTAGTAGGGTTTCTCTATCATGGTTTGTGGCTTATCCCCGATCTATATCTATTGAATTATAGGAAACTAGTTTTCCAATCAGGGGGTTCTCACCAATGTTTATAGCCCTTTTTTGTCTCGTAAGAAGGTAGGATTTATTGAATCCTTGAGAGGGATCCACAGGTGAGTCACAAGCAGACACTGGGTTATAGGAGGTGATTTGAACATGATCACTTCCTTAAATTAGAATAAAGGAGGAAGGAGGAGACTAGAGGGGGGAAATGTTCTCCTTAAAGAGACCATTGAGGACTTGAATTTAGTTGACATTTCCCCGGGAAACAATATCTTCACTTGGAAAAATAAGAGGGGAGGAAATCGACATTTTTCTTACTGCCTTGACCATTTCTTGGTGTTTGAATAAGTCATGGATCTTGGAAGTGACATCTCGGACCTTGTTCGTTCCTATGTGGAGTTGGATCATTTTCCAGTATGTTTATTGTGGAGTGGGTTAGGGTCTCATTTCAAGAATCCTTTTCGCTTTGAATAATTCTAGCTTAGCCACCCTGATTTTAAGGATAAAGTTCATTAGTGATGGACAAAATTGGATGTTGGGTGTGGTCAGAGTATGTGCCAATTCCAACAAATGCTCAAATATCTTAAAGGAAGAATTAATAAATGGAATAAAGAGGAATTTGGAAACATCTTATTGGAAAAAAGAAACCTAGAAAGGAGATTAGAAAAAAATTAGGTGTTGGAGATGAGGGAGGGTTATTCCCTTGAACTATGTGAGGATGAGTCGCATACGAAAGCTTAACTGATGGAGAGAGAAAGATAGGAGGAAATCCTATGGAAACATAAATCTTGGGTAACTTGGCTTAAATAAGGGGAAAAAATTTTAAAATTTTCCATCATTCAGTGATTTAGCACCATATCCAGAATAAGACAATCATGCTCAAGAATGGGGATGTCGAGCAGCTGCAGACCGAGGACATTGAAGGGGAACTCATCCATTTCTTTCATGATATTATGGAGGATCCCAATCCTAACATAAGAAAGGATATTGATCGGATCACCCAACACTTATCATCATTGGTCATTGATGACCAGAATGAGCTTTTAATGAAACTGGTCTTAATGATGTAAGTGGAAGAGGCAACCAAGAAAATGGTAGATGGTAAGGCTCCTGGACCTAATGGGTTTACTGTTTATTTTTTCCATCACTTATGGGACTTAATCAAGAATGAAGTGTGGAAAATTGTGGAAGAATATAGGTGTTCAAAACATATCTTCCCTTCCTTCACTGCCAAGTTCCTCACCCTCATATTTAAAAGTGAAGGGGCTAACACCCTCACAATGTTCATACATGTTTCCCTATGCAATGTTATTTACAAAATGGTGACTAAGGTAATCACTAATCAACTGAAGCCCATCCTCCCCTGCTTTATTTCCCTATACCAGTCTGGGTTTGTGGAAGTTTGTTAGATAGTGGATAGCATCATTCTAGTTCATGAAGTAATTCATTCCCTTAAGACAGTGAAGATCCCAGGGATGATGTTAAAACTGGACATTTCAAAGGCCTATGACAAAATCAATTGGAAGTACATGTGAGAGATGTTGAAGGAGTTTGGGTTTAAAGAGGAGTGGATTCATTGAATATTGATTCTCATCTCCTTGGCCTTATTTTCTATTCTGGTGAATGGGACCCCGATGGGTCTTATTAAACCGACCAGGTGTATAATACAAGGGAACCCCCTGTATCCTTTTCTCTTTTTCCTTATGGAAAAAGGGATTGAGAAGAACTATTAAGGCTATGTAGGCCAACTAGGAACTAAGGTGGATGCAGGTTCACCCGTTGGTTGATCGACAATCCCACCAATAGTTTGTGGATGATACTATGATCATGGGACACATGTCGTTTCAAGAGGCAAGGGCTATCAAAGGTTGTCTCCAGAGGTTCGGGGTTTCCTTAGGCCTCGAAGTAAATGAGAGGAAGTCCCAATTTTTCATATTTAATGCTCTTCAGGCTACAAGATATAACATTTGTTTCATTCTTGATATTCAAGAATGAGGACCCCCCTCTAAATATTTAAGTCCTCCCCTCGCAGACTCAACTATTATAAAAGGATCATGGATGGAACTTATGGATAGAATGAGGGAAATACTATCAATATAGACCTTTCGGATCCTCAAGCTTTCCAACCAACTTGTTATGGTTAAACAAATACTCCAATCCATGTCAATCTACTTGTTCTTAGCGATGGCATCCCCCAAGGTTGTCTTAAAAGACATCTACGACATTCAACATAAATTTTTATGGTGCGGGGTTAGAGAGCAGATAAAATGGGCTGTGGTAAGATGGGATACTATTTGTGCTCTAAAAATTCATGGAAGGATAAGGTTATGGGATATGGGAAAGATGAATATGTCATGTGGGGCTAAATTTTGGTGGAAATGGGCCACCCATAGCTCAGAACCTGGGAAAATTTATGGCATTGTAAATATGCTTTGGGTTGGGATAGAAGGGACCTCATTCACTTTGTAAAATATAGTATAGGCCCCCACATTTGGAAATCAACGAATCTGGGGAGAAGCCTTGTTCAAGAGAACAACTTTTGGGAAATCAGAAATGACAAATTGGCTCTCCTTTGGGAAGACTCTTGGCAACAACTACCGAAAATTTAAAAATCCTTAGTTGTTCCTCACCTCTGTCAGGTATGTGATGAGTAGAGGAAAGTAAAGGTGAAATACTATTTGGGGAAGAACATTGAATTTAGGGGTTGGTCTCCTCTATACCGATGGGAGTGGACAAGGCACTGTGTGGAAGCTACTATCACGTGGGAGGCTCTTCAATTCAGGCGTATTTGGATTAATGAAGGATATGAAAAGCTAAGATGGGGTCTTAAACCCAAATTTGACTTCTCTGACAAGGAGGCTTATGAAATTTGGAATAGGTTTAACCAACCCTACAAGAATCAGTGTGGGAAAAATTGTGGATGACCCAATTATGGCCAAAAAGCTCTACCTTCATTTGTATTCTTTTTAAGCGATGAATTTTTAACGTAGAAAATATTATGAAAAGGGGGTTAAGAGGACCTTACTAATGTTGTATGTGTGAAAATAGAGAATAAAACTTGGATCATATCATAGATATATCCTTCTTAATGAAAAAATCTAGGACATGGGGGTAGCATCCTTCAGATGGTCCAACTGAAACAAGGTTCATTGTGACTTGAATACTAAAAATTGGCCAATTAACCCATTATGGACCCCCATTATTAACCNAAAATCTAGGACATGGGGGTAGCATCCTTCAGATGGTCCAACTGAAACAAGGTTCATTGTGACTTGAATACTAAAAATTGGCCAATTAACCCATTATGGAACCCCATTATTAACCGCCTATGACAATTTTTCCCATGTTTATTGGTGTTGGAAATATGGAGAGAATGGAGTACGAGGAACTTCAATAGGAAGTCTAGCTCTAAGGAGAGGGTCTGGTACATTATCAAGATAAAAATTCTAGAAACAATCCATCTAAACTCTTGGGAGGTGAAGGCATAGAATGCACATGGTATCGAATCCTTTATCCTACAAGCTTGGTGGATTTCAGGCCCTTTTCATTGTTTAGGAACCCCAAAGTCCCATCGCCTAGATATCTCAAGTCTGAACCGTTGGTTGGCTCCTTTGAATGGTATCTTCAAACTCAACTTCGATGGGGTGTCCAAAGGGAATCATAGGTTTGTGGTGTTTGGTGGTCTTGTCCAAGATCATATAGGCTACATGTTGAGTAAATACATGGGACACATTGGGTTTGAAACAAATAATGCCACAGAATTAGAAGGGTTGATCCACAAGTTGCTCTTAACTCTCAAAGGGAACCGCATCCCTCTTATTGTGGAATGGGGTTCGAAGTGGTTCTGGATATGGTGGTTCAAATTCAAAATGTAACTCCATGCTCAAAGGTATTAAAAAACTATAGGTTAGAGTATAGGTTAGAGCATCTGAATAGGCTTCTTCGGGACTCAATGGCCCTCTCCTTCATCCACATTAAGAGAGATGGTAACAGCGTGGAGGACTTAGTACTGGATATCAAGGAAACCCAGGTCCTACAAAAAATCATAGAAGGCATGTTGCAATAATTAAATGATGGGACGTTCAAGGCGTAGTGTGAAGCCAAGTTGGATCTAGAAATGTCCTATTAGGATGAGACTGGAAGGATTGGATAGCAAAGGGACCAACAGGTCTCCATGATGTCTCAGGAAAATACCACCAATAAACTGTGACAACGGGTGGGTATATATAATGGATGGTAGCTAGCCTTTAAAGGAAATAAATGTTAGTCATTCTGCATTAATCTGGGAAAGAATGGTTGTAGACGAAGTGATGAGTACAAGAGGTGGTGGAAGAAGGGATCCATTAGGAAAAAATATGAAAAGTACAATGGAATGGGTGGTTAACATCAACAGAGGTACAAATATGATCATGGTAGGTAATGGAAACTTACTATTTAAATGACAGAAAGGTGGCCAAACTTTATGTCATAGCGTATTTCCTCCATGCATGCAGTCTGTGGTTATCCTTCTAAAGGGAAGACACGTTAACTGTGTTTGGTTTAGAAAGGAGGTGGGGAATGATGTGGCAAGTGGTGGTATGGAAAGGAGGTAGAGGGCAGCCAAGGGGAATCCCCCTGGTGAAAGGTGTAGCATTACCCATGCTCAGAAGCGCACTGGCTCTAAATATCGTTACTTCAAGCTGGGGATTCCCCTCAAAATGGTAGAGGCCATCTTATGGGAAGAGATTGATGATGAGAAATTGTATAAATAGAGCAAGCTATTGAATGACTGGGTTATTGATCCTGGCAATAATTATGCATGTCTCAATATTTTCAAACTCATTCTATCCCTTTACTGGGTAATGAAGAATATGATGGGACAAATTCTGTGGGAGAGACAATAGAAGGGGGAGAGTGGCAAGATTACAATCCAAAACAATAAGGAGCATCATCTATGTTCCTCTGCCAACCACTGATCCCACTAGCGGTTTAGCGTTCGGCTCCCCGCGTCCTTATCCTGTATTTTCAGCCATGTCACAGGGTCTCTGAATTCTTGGGACAATGTTGTGTTTTCTACATAATAGTCTTTGCATTTATGTAAGGGTTTGAGTTTTAGTTCTGGATTTTGGTCAAGTAGTATGGTTATGCATTGTATGCTATGTTGTTTTGGAAAATATGCAATAGGGGTATCCATGTAATAAATCTTATGGGGATTGTTTCAATAACGTCTGTGGGTTCTGGAAGTATGTGGATATTTTGGGCTTAAGCAATACTCGCCATGGGATGGCTAGATGTAATTGAGGACATATAATTTCTTCTTTTGATAGTATAATATTTTTCTTACAAAAAAAATCATTTCAATCAAAAAGTGCATTATTCCTCAAAATACTCAAACCCATTATCAAGGATATTGAATCCCCAAATCAAGCCTTATATAATTTATTATCAGACATGCTTCAACCATTCAATGGTCAAACCCCCTCATTTATTAAATATTTTGTGGATTTTACCCATAAAATTCAAAATATTCATCTTGTTGAACAATACCTCATGGTTAGTTTTGATGTGATCTCCATCTTCACCAAAATTCTTGTTCTCAAATCCCTTAAAATAATCTCTAAGTTTTTCGGCTCTAAAACCCTAAACCTCATTAGAATATACCTTATTTTCACTTTTTTTTGTTTCTAAGTAACATTTTATGAACAAACAAAAGTTATCGCTATGGGGTCATGTTTATCCCTTATTGCTTTCAACATATTCATGGAACATTTTGAAGCCTAAGCTAAACATTTTATCCTTAAATCTGAAATTTTGGTTTAGGTTTGTTGATGACAACTCCATCATTTGGCCACATGGCATCTCTGCCCTCCACAACTTTCAAAACCACTTGAATAATATTTCTCCACATATTCAATTTATAATGAAAATCCAATAGGACAAGTCTCTTAATTTTCTTGATTTTTTAATCACTTACTAACCTAATGGTTCCCTTTTTCATCAAGTATATAGTAAAAATAATCATAGTGATAGAAATCTACATGCCCAATCCCACCACCACCCAAGTTAAAAACCACTAGTTCTTAAAACTTACATTACCACAGCTATTCACATTTACAACCCTCATAATTTAAACAAGGAAAGATCCCACCTCATTAAGGCCTTCCTAACCAATGGATATCCCTTACCTCTTATTAACAAAAATTTATGTGTTGTCCTCCATCCTAAATATAAGAAACCCAAACCCAATTCTCAACTCTTAGCTCTAGTTTATCTTCCTTATATTGGATCGCACCTCTAAGATCTTAATGAGAAGAACATAAAAATGGTATTTAAACCTTACAAACCCTAAAGTAGTTATTCATAAGTGTTAGAGACAAATATGACCCCCTTCTATCCTAAGGGGCCTAGCAAATTCTTTATTCTTGAGGAAAATCCTATATTGGACAAATTGGGAAATCCATCCAAGATAAACTCAAAGAGCACATAGCCAACACTAACCATAATTGCCTTAATAAATCTTTTATTGCAAAGCACTCTGACAACACTAATCACCTCATCTACTTTGACCAAACTAAGGTGTTAACTTCCACATCTCATTACTCTTCATACATCATTAGAGAAGCTCTTGAAATATAACAACACCCTCACAATTTTAACCGAGAAGATGGTTATAAGCTCAATCAATCATGGAAACCTTTTATCCACGATTTTGGTCTTTAACATTCATTGATCCATTCTCCAATCCTTCTAGCATTATCCGTGTATGTCCCTTTAATTATGCTTTATTTATTATTAATCTTATTCTCAGTTTCCTAATATTACCATCATTTTTATATTATAACATAAATTTGATTTCCCCTCTCTCTATTCTCTCTAAACCTTTAATGCTTTGAATCATGTTTATTATTTTCACATTGACCATTATACTCCTTCATATTTATCTATATTTATATTCATTTCCCCTAACTAAACCTCGTAGATCCTTTTTTTATCTTTTTATCCCTTCTTTTCATTTACTCTTGTCCAATCTTTTTGGCCTTTAGCCTCGATTCATTTTTTACTCAACCTTTGTTTATTAATTACTATTAACTAAATTCTAACAACCATTGAATAACTATTAACTAAATTCTAACAACCATTTATTTCAGTCTTTGTGAAATCACCCATAGTTTTTAGCTTTTATCCAGACCCCTAATAACAGGTGAATTGTCCACTTGAAACACTGGGACGTTTCTAACCCATTATTTCATAAAGGTTGACTAATGTACAGTACCAACTTTAGTGATGTTGAGATACAATAGTGAATAACATTTCAATTCTCTCTTTATAAAATTGGCATTCCCTCATTCCTTGGAATATGCCTATTCATGGGGGTTTCATTCAACCTAGCACTTGGAAATCAATAATCATTTCCAAAATCTATTTTCTACTTTTCCTATTACTAATTTACGATTCCGCTTTCTCATGTAACCTGGCCAGTTGGTTTTTATAGAATAAAAATAACATAGATTCATTAAATATTTTTCCATAACTTTACAATCATACCACCATTAAATATCTCATGGTGTTAGTTCTATTCAAATATTTTTCTATTATTGTTAAGTATACTATGTTATGTTATTTCTATAGCAATGTTTAAACCCATGTTTAACTATGTACCCTTTGTATCCAAATCAGTTTTGATATTTACATATATTTAAAGGAAAACATAATAGAAAATCAATATTCATGCAATCTTTTCTCTATGCAAAATATCTTCACTAAATGGATAAATTCTAGTCTACAAGTTGTGATATAAAGTAATAAAGAAGAAAACTTCCATGACAAATAGGTTCTTTTTGGAGAAAAAAATAGAGAACAATAACTTTATTAACAAACTAGCAAGAGTAGAACATGTATCTTCTACAAAGCTTGAATTTATTTTGGAAACCAATTAGGTAGTTCCATGAACCACCTAACCATAGGTCCAATGAATATTCATGTCACTTCTTACTCCAATATCCACCCCTGAGTTGAATCATGACACTATCAAGAGAAAGTGTTTTAATAGATTCTTTTAACCCTTTAATGTTCCACTTTCAAAGTCAATCTCCAAATCATCTTTGGTCACACATTGTGATGGTTATGTTTCTTTGTACCTAGCATTTTTCTAAGCACTCATGACAGTACATCTAAATCCTTGTTTTTATTCCTTTCTTGAGTACCTAATGCCTTTCTTTATTGTGCTCAAAATAGTATGCTCTCCTTTGACATGTACCTAATAACGGGTGAATTGTCCACTTGAAACACTGGGACGCTGCTAACCCATTATTTCATAAAGGTTGAGTAATGTATAGTACCAACTTTAGTGATGATGAGATACAATAGTGAATAACATTTCAATTACTTTAATTTTTCTTGTACTAAGGTGCATAGAACATGTGTGAAACAAAATTGTAGAAAGATATGTTTTTTCTTCACGTGCGAAAGTGTTGGGCCTTGAACTTACTTTCAAAGATATGTTATGTTCATACATGCTCCTCTAAACATGGAAAATATAAAATAATAAATGAACTAGAAAAGGCAAGCTCTACATCAACACATGTAGATTCATTATAAAATGAGAATATTCCATGGATGTTTCTTCAGTGAATTAATGAAACATTTCAAATCACCATTTTTTAGGTGCTTGGTAGTTTTACATGGGGAATTTTGTCTACATCTCATTATCATTTTTCGATTTGGCCCTCTAGAGGTCCAATTTTCAAGGTCCTTAGTCTTAAGTTTTTATGGAATTCTTGGTGATGGTCAATTTGGAAGTGTGTGTGGCATTGGAAATTCATCTCGTGGCTTTAGGATGTAAAGAAAGGATTGGGTCATTAAATACCACTTGTAAGCTTAACACAAACTAGTTTGATAATGTTATGTTGTTTAATGTAGAAGGAAATTTAGAGGTTCTATAACATGTTTATGTAAGATGTCCATTTGTGGGTTGCATGATTAATATTAATATTTTAGTAGATTTATTATTGGGTGAGTGCGCATCTTTTTAAGTACAAACATTAATCATATAGGCAAGAATAATGTGTTTGCTAAATATTTATATTTTTTTATGATTTTCGAATATGGGTATGTTACCACAAGTAGATAAAGAACCAACTTGATCTTGTAACTAATCATATTTAGTAGAATAACATCAAGGTGCTTGATTCTATCAAGATAATTTCATCAATTGGGTAGTCTTTTAAGGCATACAATATAGGGAAATCCAAGGATTCTTTTAAGGCGATTATGGTCATTGCATCTTAGCCTTCCTCATGTATACTTAACTTGGTGCTTAACACTACATGGCTTCATTTCTAGATGACTTTGCATCTTCAAAGCCTTGTACTAAACCAACTATTTTGAAGTGTGTGGGAGAGGGTGTATTGAAGTGAACGACATCAAATTTTAGATTATTATTTGTCTATTTTTACTATCAACCAATCTCTTGTCTATATATTAGATCACGTGACTACGACATTGGCATGTGAGTTGAATTCCCTCCCAATTTTATAGCCATTAGTGAGATGAAAAATAGTGCTACAATTGTAGTTGGTAAAGTTGATCATCATCTAAATTGAACTTCCTCTCAATATTTGTTCCCAAGGTTCCTTTTTTTGTCCTTACCACTCATTCTTATGAGGTGAATAGATTATGGCATGAGTGGTTTGGCCATATTAGCTACCACTATTTGTCGTATCTCAATAAGTAGAGCATGGTTACAACATTATTGGATGTCAAACTTTCTTACCGTGTATGTCAAGGTTGCATAGTTGGAAAGCAACTAAAGGAGAATTTAACAAGGGGAAATCATGGAGGGTTACACAAGTTCTTGAGTTGGTTCTTAGTGATCTAATAGTTCTAGTTCCTCATCCTTTAATTAACAAGGTCGAATATACCTTGACCTTCATTGATGATTATTCAAGGTATACATAGGTGTAATTTCTCAAGCACAAATTAGAATTTTTTTAGCACTTCTAGTATTTCAAATCCCTTAATGAGAAATTATTTGAGAAGGCCATTAAAATTATGCATGCAAACAATGGGAGGGACCATGTGAATGAAAAAATTGAGCAATTTCATGTCTACATGCATTAAATTGTAGTGTATTTTCACATACACTCCTTAGAATAATGATGTGCCTAAACATAAAAAAACATATCTCTAAAGGAAATGGAAAGTTGCATGTTGTAATATTGATCACTTATTTTGAACTTTTGGGCTATATCTATTAATCCTACCTATAACATCTAGAACATAGTTACTCATAAAGCCTTGAAGGGAGTTACTTCTTTTGAATCTTGGAGTGGTCAAAATCCCATAGTAAAGCACTTCAGAGTGTTTTGGTTCTCGACCATGGGCTCACACTCTTGATGAAAATGCAAGGCATTAGAACCATAGAACCAATGTTTCATTTTTGTGGGATATCCTAATGAGGTTAAGGGTTATTAGTTGCTTAACACCATCACTAATTAATCGTGGTTATTTATAGGATTTTTTGTTTTGAAGAGAGATTTTCGAGCTTATTTCATGATGATTCTAAATATGTAATCAACGTAATTTTCATACTGAATACTACTGACAATAATATTGATGATCCATATGGGTCCATTTCTAATTATGAATACATTGATTCCTCTTCCTTAGATTATGGGAATGATGATGGGGGTATTTCTACAAGTCCATACTGCAAATCTCCCTTGTGTACCTTCTATCACAATGCCACACTGGGCATGTCGAAAACTGCATGCATCAAGCAAGTCAGTTGATATCTAATGGACATCGAGTGAATGCACTCTCACTTCTTGGAGGCTCTACATGCACTTTTTGTTACATAATGTTGCAATCAATCCACTATTGTATTGCAAATACTACAAATCCACAAACCTTTCATGAGGCTAATAGAATTCCTAAGCGAGATGCAACTATGCAAAAGGAGTATACCTCACTGATGAGGAATCACACATAGGATCTAGTTCCCCTTCCTCTAAGAAGAGAATGTGTTATGTGCAAGTGAACAAGCTTTGTAAAGGATGGGATACTAGAAAATCACAAAGCACAACTTGTGGCAAAGGGATTCTCCCACGTACCTGGCATTTACTACAATAAGACATTTTCACCTATGGAAAATATGGACTCGGTCTGACTTATGCTATCCATTGCTACATTTCATCACTAGGAAGTTCATTAGACAGAAGTGAATAATGCATTCTTTTCATGGGGATATCGAGGAGGAGATTTATGTGGAGTATCCTCATGGGATTCTCAGAGGACTCATTTATGATGTGCATGTTGTAAATCCCTATAAGGTCTATTCTCTATTCAATCATGTTTGCAAATAAAATCGTAGCCTTAATATCCATATCTCAAAAGTATGTCGTTCCATAAAATCTTTGTGTATGGTTAATAATTGAATTTAGATACTAATTCAATTGAATTGTGAGTCAAAGCTTCTTCATGACCCTCGACTTATATTTTCTTACCCGAGAAGTTTCCAGCGATTAGGCTTCACATATGTGCAATCAAAGGTTGATCCTTCGCACTATTACTTCACGAATAGTAATAACATCCTTTATATTCATAGAATTTTTGTTTTGAATCTCTGAACATGCATAAGGAATGAAATTTCAATCCTAGTGATTCCACAATTATCATTGGTATAATGTATTCTCTATATGTAAATCATATGTAAAAGCATTGTATTTTTAATAAATATTATTTTAATCTTTTGCTATTCTATTTCTTAGAAATGAAATATTTTTCTATTATTGTTAATTATACTATGTTATGTTATTTCTATAGCAACGTTTAAACCCATGTTTAACTATGTACCCTTTGTATCCAAATTAGTTTTAATATTTACATATATTAAAAGGAAAACATAATAGAAAATCAATATACATGCAATGTTTTCTCTATGCAAAATATCTTCACTAAATGGATAAATTCTAGTCTACAAGTTGTGATATAAAGTAATAAAGAACAAAACTTCCATGACAAATAGGTTATTTTTGGAGAAAAAAATAGAGAACAATAACTTTATTAACAAACTAGCAAGAGTAGAACATGTATCTGCTACAAAGCTTGAATTTATTTTGGAAACCAACTGGGTAGTTCCACGAACCACCTAACCATAGGCCCAATGAATATTCATGTCACTTCTTACTCCAGTATCCACCCCTGAGTTGAATCATGACACTATCCAGAGAAAGTGTTTTAATAAATTCTTTTAACCCTTTAGTGTTCCCACTTTCAAAGTTAATCTACAAATCATCTTTAGTCACACATTGTGATGGTTATGTTTCTTTGTACCTAACATTTTTCTAAGTGCTCGTAACAGTACATATGAATCCTTGTCGTTATTCCTTTCTTGCGTACCTAATGCATTTCTTTTTTGTGATCAAAATAGTATGCTCTCCCTTGACATGTACCTCTTCTTGATTTTTAAAATTGGCATTCCCTCATTCCATGGAATATGACTATTCATGGGAGTTTAATTCAACCTAGCACTTGGAAATCAATAATCATTTCCAAAATCTATTTTCTACTATTCCTATTACCATGTTACGATTCCTCTTTCTCATGTAACCTACCCAGTTGGTTTTTATAGAATAAAAATAACATATATTCATTAAATATTTTTCCATAACTTTACAATCATACCACCATTAATTGTCTCATGGTGTTAGTTCTATTCAACTACTTTATATGAATGTATCTTATGACATAATCAACAATATTAACCAAATTAATTTTTAGTAGAAAAAAAATAGAACTAAAAATTTTGGGATGTTACGTCTTCTCCCCCTTAAAACAACACTGTCCTCATGTTTCAAGGGTTTATTTTCATAAAATTTGTCAATTCTAGAATAAAAATGGATAATCCACTCTCATGGCATATTCCATTTCCTAAGTAGCTTCCTCAGATTCACAATGCTTCCAATGCACCTTTACCTAAGTGATGACTTAGTTCCCAAGCAAATTTTCTCTCTCATCTAGAATGCACTAGGGTTATGGATGGAACTCTCAATTGGGTTACTCCTGGATAACATTCCAATCAATAATATGATTAGGATAATGAACATACTTATTAAGTAAAGAAACATAAAACACATCATGAATTTTAATATTAACAGGTAATGCAAGTTGATTGGCCACCAATCCTGTCCTTGCTACAATTTGGATTAAAGGTCTACAAAATCTAGGTGTCAGCATTGAACATTTTCCCAGATTCAATAAAATCATTTTTAGTCTAAATTTAAGGAATTCATGGTATCCAACATGAAATTCTTTATGTATCCCTCTTGAATATGCATAACATTTTCATCTATCCTGAGTTGTTTTCATATTTTGTTTAACCATGTTTACCACTTGTTCCATTTCTCTCAGCATATTCAACCCTAGAATGAATCTATATGTATCATTGTCCCAACTTATTGGTGTATTACATTTATTTCAATACAAATTTTCAAATGAACTCATTGTTAAGATGCATAATAGTCCTTGTTATATGCAAACTTGGCTAAATGCAAATACTCTTCCCAATGTTTTGTCCTTTTCATAACATACATACAAAGCATATATTCTAAACTCTAATTAGGTTTTTTTGTCCACCCATCAATTTGTGGATGATATGTAGTACTAAAGTTCAGTTGAGTGTCTAATCCTTTAAATAGTGCTTTCCAAAAATTTGGCGTAATATTAATATCCCTATCTAAAATTAATGTTTTTGGTATCCCATGCAATATACAAATTTCATAGTTAATTTGTCTACTAATACCATGATTGCATCATTTTGTTTCCTTGTCTTAGGCAGACCTGTGATAAAATCCATAGAAATCACTTCTCATTTCCACTCAGGAATGTATAAAAGTTATAATAAACCTATAGGTGATTATGCTCAACTTTAAATTATTGGCATTCTAAACATTTTGCTATGTATTTTATGGTTCTAGCTTTCATATTTGGCCATTAATACTCTTTTCTAAGGGTTGTTATCATATTTTTGTAGCATGGATGTCCAGAATATGGTTTCCTATGAAACTCATCAAAATTTAAGAGCTTCAAGTCTACTAAAAGAGGTACATACAATCTTCCTTGAAACAATAACAAATCATCTTCATTCAAACTGTAACCTTCTATTTTATTTTCAAACTTTTCATACTACGATTTTTCTTTCGTTTGGTCATAATAAATGTCAGATTCAATAGTTACTTTAATTCTGGCTTTTAAATCATATTGGAAATCGCTATCAGACATTGCATGAACCACGTGTATACTTCTACTTAAGGATTCATCAATCATTATGTTCTCATTTCCTTTTATATGTTTTATTTCAAAATCATACTCACTCAAGAATTCTAACCACCTATCCTTCTTTGAATTTAGACTTTCTTGGTTGAACAAATATTTCAAAACAAAGTTATCTATCATCATTAAAAAAAAATGTCCCTATTAAATAGTGGCACCGTACTTTCAAAGCATGAATAATGGCAGCCAACTCAAGATCATGAGTGGCATAATTTCGCTCATGTTCTTTTAATTTTATGGATTCTTAACATATTGCATGGTTATCTTGAAGAATAATTCCTCCTAATCCTTCCTTACAAGCATAGGCACAAATTACAAAATCCTTATATGGATCTACAACTTTTAAAATGGGGGTTGTAGTAAGTAAATGCTTTAATTTCTGAGAGCTTTCCTCACATTTTGTGACCAAACAAATTTAATTCCCTTTTCCTGTAAGGACATAATAGGATACGTTATCTTTGGAAACCCTTCAATAAAACTTCGGTAGTATCCAGTGTTTCCCATGAAAGACCTTATATCTCTTGCATCCTTGGGAGTAGGCCACTCCAAAATAACCTTAATTTTATCCGAGTCTACTACTATTCCTTCTTATGAAATCACAGGTCTTGAATATTGAATTTGTTTTCTATAGAAATCAAACTTGTTCAATTTAGCATATAGTTGGTGTTCCCTAAGTGTCTACAAAATTATTCTTAAACGAATCTCATGTTCTTCCTTAATTTTAGAATAAATGAGGATGTCATATGTGAATACCATCACAAACTTATCCAAATATTTGCTAAAAATAATTTCATTAAGCACATGAAAGTAGTTGGAGCATTTGTATGACCAAAGGGAATAAGAACAAATTCATAATGTCCATACTTAGTCCTGTAAATTGTCTTGTGAATATCCTCATCCCTTATCCTCACTTGATGATATCTTGAACTAAGATATATTTTTGAAAACACCTTTGCCCCTCTGACTTGATCAAATAAATCATCAATTATGGGTAAAGGATACTTTTTCTTTATGACCAATTTCTTAAATTGTATGAAATATAAACACAACCTTAACATACCATATTTCTTTTTTACAAACAGGTGCTACCCAAGGAGAGACACTAGATCTAATATAATTTTTATCTACTAACTCTTAGAGTTGCATTTTTTTATTATGTTAATTCTTGAACAATCATTCTGTAAGGTGATTTAAACATTGGTGTAGATTCAGGCATTAGATATATAGTGGAATCAATATCCTTCTTGGGAGGTAATCCAAGGATGTATTAAGGGAACGCATATTGAAATTCCTTAAGGATTGCATAATTTTCAAGAGAATTTTTGTTTTCATCCTTGGAAGAACTTAGTATCTAGACTCTGTACAATTTGTGGCCTTTTCTAGCGCATCTTTTTAGTTGTAAACCTGAAATATTTATTATCGAAACAGATCTAGGAACACCTGTGATTTTGTTAAAGGTGTCCTCATCATCAATACATGTAAAGGTCTTATAGAAAAAATTTAAAATTAACTTATGGATTTATAGCCAATCCATTCCAATACGTATGGCATAGGATCAATATAATGGTAGAATATTTGAATTGCCTTTAGTTTGCAGTCCATGCATTTCTATACAATAGTTTTGTATTAATTCAAAAAAAAATCTTTTAGTACCAGTGGCTAGTTGAACCAACCATGTTGTTCTATGTTTAACTTTGTCCATTTTACACACTTCCACATTTGAAGGAGAAATATAGCTTAAACTAGGACTTGAATCAATCAAAATAGACACGGGTCACTAAAACAAATTACCTTCTACCTCCACCACGGATGATTGATGGTCAGCTTGATGATCATATAGGGTTGCATTAATCTTTGGAATATTTCTAGCCATGTCTTCAATTGTTGTAGCTTCATAAATATTGTGATCAATTCTATTGTTTCCATTACTATATGGTAAGTTTCTCAATAAATGAGATTCACCACAACCGCAACATTTTAAAGGTACTTGAGTTGAATCATTAGACTTTATGTTCACATAACCAACAATATTAGTCCCACTTTGAGTTGGTGGTTGCTACTCATTATTATTTCTTCCGTAATTATTTCCGTACAAACTCTTGGACTTATTTATGAATTGAGGAGGCTTAAATTATTTTCACCTTTGATCTATTTTTCCCCTTTTATTTTCTTTCTAGTCATTATGATGTTCAATCACATACCTATATTGTTCATAATAACACTTAACCTTCCTGATTGCTTCGTCAAAAGTGTTTAGTTCATCATATTCATTTTTTCCTTTATAAAACTGAGGTAAATAACTTTAAAATCTTTGTATTTCAACCTTTTCATCCTAAATATAAGGAACATACTTCATCATTTCTATGAATTTATTGGAAAATTCTTCCATAGTCATCTGACCTCACTTCAACCCATGAAACTCTTTAAATTTTCTATCATAGTATCTTTCTAATAAATACTTATTTTTAAAGTACTTCTTGAATTGTTTCCAACTGGTTTTTTTCTCACTAATATATTTGAATGCTTTCAAGTCATTCCACAAAATGGAAGCTTTCCTGCTCAAAATAGGAATTGTCATTTTTACCTTCAGGTTACTAGAGTAGCTATAAATCTGAAAATATTTACTCATGCCCAGTAACCACGCTTCAACCTTTTCACCCATTTTCATCTTGTCATTAAGCATAGGTGGTTTAATCTTTTTAAATTCAATATGCGCATCATTTTTAAATCTTCGACACTTTTCAACATGTGTGAAGAAGTTATAGAATTCCTACTTCCAAAATTTTCTGTTGTAGACCTGCTTTCACTAAAATCCTCACTACTCGAGTCAATTTCTTCTATAAAACTTAAATCCTTTGATTTATGATACTTCTTGTTTTTGTGTTGAAAAATATGTCCCAACTATTTTTTGGTAATTTTCTCAATTAAAGTCTGTAAAAATACTACATTCAATTATTATTGTTCTTCTTGAGATTTTATCAATCTTTCATTATTTACCTCATAACTTTGTGGCTCACCCTTAATATTCCTCATAGTTTTTAAGGTTTCATAAGGGGTTTTTGGTTCTCTTCTATCATTCAATTCTACCCAAATTTCTTCCCTCTGTGAGTATTGGTTTACAACCCCCTGTTGACTAGAGACTTCTTCCATAATAGTTGTTATGATTTATACACAAATATGTTGTGTTTGTTCTCTATTCTCTTATTTCTATCTTCCTCTTTATCCAAGGCCTACCAAGATTGTTCAAGTTATGCTCTATCTCTAGTTGCTTGCAGAGTTATATGATATAATTGACTCATAATAGATTTTTAATCTTCAAGTTCAATAGGCAATTGAGGGTATTGGATTTGGTTAGGTCATTTGTTGATTTTTACATACTTTGTTATAGTTTCCTTATCAACTGAGTTCCATCATATCAATTTACAAGGTTTTGATATTTTCTTTGAGCCCAAAGGTCTAATTGTTGTAACCTATAACTCCCATACCATTTATAATATACCAAATTCCATCACAGATTTTTTTTAAATGTTTTTTTCATCAATTGCATGCATGTAATAATGCATATAATATAATTGTTGCACTATCTCTATACTATTAGTTGTGCACCTGCATGTTTTACCACATAAATATTCAATGATTTATTAACTTGTTTTCTTCCCTTTGTTAAATTATGAATATATCGTTTACATATAGGTTATAATTTGATTGAGTTATTCGAAAACTTCTAGTCTCGTCTTTGATTCATAAAGAATGATCCATATATTTGTGATCTACTTTATAAAAATGTCTTTATATGGGTACTTGGTAAATATTTTCAATATTTGTCAAGTGTTATTATTAGTCCCTACAGAAGGCCAAGGTATTATTGTGATCGATCAATGTTGATTGTATATAAGTTGCAATTGACTTTAACTGCAAAAGACATTTTAACCATTTTTTATTTATTAATATAAAATCAGAATTTTGTGCAATGCGATTGGATTATAATTTCAAGTGTTATTGCAGCAGCGGTGGCGTACGCATTGGGGAACAAAACTGTGTATAAATTCAAAGTTCGGGTGCATTATTTAAGTTTTTTTTATGTCAAAAATAGGTTATGTGCCTTCTCATTATTTATATCTCTTAAAAACTGGTTTAGTTGCCTTGTCATCATTTATTTATGTCAAAAAGAAACTAATATAAACAATTAATGTATATGCAATACACGTGTTTGTACAACAACATAAACAAAGCTTCGAGTCATTGTTTGATTTACTAACCTTGGCTTTTCATATGTTTGATTCAAAATGTGAAACTATAACAAACCTCTCCATATGAAATAAATTTCTTGGTTGCCTTGCAACTCAACTCAATTAATTTGCGAATTAAATGCAACCTGCCAAATCACCGCACCGCTTATTCTTGCACTGCCTTCTCGAGCCACCGTTTCTTTGGCACCGCCTTCTCAAGCCACCACTTCTTTTGTACCACCTTCTCGAACCACCACTTCTTTGGCACCACCTTATCGATTCTTCTTCTTTGCAAAAAGAAATCTCCTTATTGAGGCTTCTTCTTTGCATATAGAAAATATCTTTGCAAACATGAATGTTGGATCTCGAAAAGACAATTTTTTGAAAGGATCTAGGAACCCCAGCAACAAAACATGGAATGGATCTCGAAATGCCTGAATCTCTAGCATTGAGCTCCCACCATTAGAATAATGCCCATTCACACATAGATTTCTGAGTGTTTTCACAACAAAATCAACGTCTGAAATTGTGTTCGCATTAGGTACACAACCCAGATCTGTGATTCTGAGAGGACCTTCTTAAGGAAATTTGAGCTTCTCAATGGTGGCCTCAAAGATCGACTGCAAAACACGAAAAAATTATCTCTATTTGTTAGAGTTCTCAGCATAAATTGCATCGCCATTTCCCGAGTACATGTGAAGAACTCCATGCAGATTATTGCCATTGGTTTTCATTAGAGTGTTGTTGTTCATTTCTATTTTGAGAACTTCACTTGAATCGGGTTGCTTCTCAGTTCCACCATTCTCTATTTAATAGAAGATAAGTTGTGGGAAACTACAACAAGAAGTGTTACAAGAGAAATAAGGAACATAACCTTTGAAGATAAATGGTATGTGTTGTGATGCCAATCCCCCAGAAAGTGGGAGTTGGATCTTACAGAGGGCCAAATCACAATTGCAATTATCAAACAGCCAATTCCCACCATTTAAGTGAGAGCGAGAACGTTGTAAGAAGGTAAGTGCGTTGTATTTCATGTTTATATATATGCACAAAGAAATTAAGTGCGTTGTATGAAATACAAACTCTTTTTTCACAAAATTCCTATGCACGATTTTTGAAGCTTAGTAGAAGAAATAATACAACCATAAACCGATACAAAAGGTACTTGAACTGATGGAAAGACAATAAATTGTCTACAAAAACAAAATTCTCATGGCTTGACTCAAGTTGAAGAGGATTTCTCTTACCTTGAGATGCCAACAGTTGCAAGCAATTTCTCTACATAGTATCTAGTAGTATTACAATTAAAGTGTATGGAAAACTAAAAATAAAGAAAGTTGACAGTAGAATATGTACCAGATTGAGTTGTTAAGGATTCCATAGTCGTACTTAACAATTATGTTGAACCTTCCACTAGTTGATATTGGATAATAGTCTATGCCTTTAGAGTAATCAACACTATACATAAATCTTTGAAAAAACTTTTCTTTATTCGTATCCGATGCGCTGGCGTAGCAGAGCAGAGTGGACCCTTTACTATCACTCACATTGATAAATAATGTTGTGCACCATCAGTATGTTTTCCGAGAAGGAGTTGCGGTCATAGACGTTTATCCTTTGTTCTTCTTATGTGTAGAATACTCTCATGTGCACCAGGTTCAGGTGATGACTCCTGCAAATAATCGACACCTCTGCCCAGAATTCCTCTTCTCCTTCAGATATTATATCTATTCTCTTTACTGCTATCAGGGTGTTGTCAGCAAGGTAGCTCTTGTAAATCATCCCATAGCCTCCCTTTCCAAGAATTTTTTTGAAGTTATCAGTGGCTTCTTCTAGTTCTACATAGGTAAATTTCCTAAGATGACCAGATAGGATCACTAAGTCTAAGTCGTGGCGCTAGGATTCCCATTGACAATAATGACTTTGTGTTCCTTATTGTTCAAATATAATTCTTCCATGTTATAAACCAATATTTTAGTCAATAATTTACTAGCTAGTGTTTAATTTACAGGATAATCGCATGGCTTAAATGTGGTGAGCACAAGACAAGGAATTAGCAGTTGGTCGAGTAAGAAGAAGTCATCGAGGAGACAATTAGCAAACTCAAATCAAAATTCTAAACACCTCTTCATATATACATCATCTTGGTATAGCCATACGATTGAATATTAATATATGGAATCTCATGTGCCCAAATGGTTAACCTGGAAAAATGTGCTTAGATGATCAATCTACAAAGGTTGTGCATGTTATCATATGCCTTTCAGTCCTGCCACAACCTCTCATTTAGTGGCAATTTCATGTTGAAGGGAGTAATCTCAAATGTGTGGGTGGCTTAATTAAATAAATCTCAGCTTCATTAACAAAATTGGAAAAGATGGCAAGAAATCCAATGGGATTGGCATGCTAGCAAAGGTGTTTAGATCTTGTACCTACTCATTGGGAATAACAATCATTGGTTTTCACGTTTTTGGTTAAACAAAAATTCTATCAAAGTGAGTTTCAACACGTATGCATTCAAAAACATAAGTGTCACGTCAACAATGACAAACCAATCCTACTTTTCAGTTTATCCACCAGCGAAAGCGGCAGATCAATTGCATAGTCAATAACAACTTAAAAAGAAGCACCAATAGCAAGCATGTTACCTAACATCCTTTTGACTAGAGACATATTCAATGGTAGAGCCTTTGGTTCTAGGTTTGTCGATCATCCTCGGCAGGGACTGCGCTACCATGCAACACTTGTTGGAATATTAAAGGAATGGATCATATAATATCATATATGTGCAAATGGTTATTTTGGTACCAATCCATATGTCAGTTAGTTTATGAATATTTTATTTTATGAATATTCTATAGTTTATGAATATTCTAATACCTTGACGTGCGTAATAAAACCTTTATACCTCCATTTTTTTCAACTTTCATGGGAAAATATTCATCCCCATTCATATGTAACATGGTCTACTTTTCACAAGGGTTACTTTACGAACATATGGGTAAAGTAACATGGTTCTTGTTTTGTTTGCTTAGGAGCATTACCTCTTTTGTTGAATAAAGGATTTATGATATCCTCCATGTGTAACACCTATATTGTGATTACCATTGTTCTTGGTTGTTTTATGGGTAAACGAATACCCTTGTATCCATTTGTGACCAACATAAATAATGTATTCACATAGGGTGATAAATGGTTTATGGATAAATCCCACACTCGCTCATTCATAATTTTAATGGACTCTATTATTCCAACGTGATTTATGAGCTTATGTGCTACAGTATGATCCAACAATTGTTAGTAAAACATTTGTCACGACTTACCCTATTAATTAATCTATGTTTAGAGTTATTAACAACGGTTAGTAAAACATTTGTCACGACTTACCCTATTAATTAATCGATGTTTAGAGTTATTAATTTATTGAGGTTGGTGGGAGTTAATATTGGCATGTTATCATCTCTGTTTGTTAAATTTGACACAGGTTTGAGTTGTACTCAACATTAATCGTTGTGTTCTTCACAAGGTTTAACCCATCATTCATGCTTCTTGACTTTACTCCTACCATTCAAGTTGTGAGAGTTCTAGAAATCATCAGATTTATTTAAGGATTAATAGTTGGTTATACCACCCAATCTACTATAATCTGAAGGTAAATTCATTGTCATTCCATAATGTTTCCTATGTTTTTTAATTATGTTATTATCTACACGTTGTTTAGTTACTTCACATAACATGTATGCTTAAGTTAAGCTTAAACATTGGTCTATTCTCTGTCAAATCATGTTTGCAAATGAAATCATAGCCATGATAACCATCTCTCAAAGGTATGTCGTTCCATAAAATATTTGTGGATGGTTAATAATTTTATTTAGGTACTAAATATTAGTTTTTCTTATAAGTTTTTACATGACTTTTCTTTTGAAATTCGTAATTGTTTAAGATTAGAATGGAGAGTTTGTTGTCACTATTCAGGTAAATTTTTGTTCTATGTATTAGGGGTCATATAATTCCACATATGCATTTTTTTAAATCTTAACATCTATACTTTCAAAACAAAGTATTAATACATGCTTATGATTTATTATTATCGAACTCAAATACTATGCTCTAACATACCTCTATTTGATATCCTTTCAGGGTCACCAAGGAGTCGACACATTCTCGTTTCAATAGGTATAAACAAAGTTTTGCATTCTATATTTTTTCCTCCTTCTCTGTTACGAGGGTTAAGTAAAGGGGAACCCTTCGACGATTCTTTATTATTAACAATGTTTGTTTATTTTTGTTTCAATTGAAATGTGGGTCAAGGTTTCTTTGTGACCTCAGACTTTTCCAATGATTAGATTTCACATCTGTAGATTAGTTTTGCAAACAAAGGTGTGATGGTTTAAGGTGACATTAAGGGGAGAGAGGTGTGAAGGTTTCAGGTGAGACTAGGGTTTCTAGATTGCAGACAAGGTTTCTAGGATTCTATGTGGTATCCATACCTTTCATCGATAGCATACTCTAGCTGCTTTTAGAGGGGACTGATAATCAGTATTTTGTTAATGACAACATTACTACACCAAGTTTGAAGTTTTCTCTAGACCACATGGTTTTTGTCAGTTGAAGTGAGATAGGGACTTTCGATGGAATCGGATTAGAATTCTTGCTCATGTGAATTATGGCGTCACTGGTTCTGTTAGTTATAGCAAATGAGGATTTTTTCAGGTAGCCTGGATTTGAGCCATACATAGACAAATCATTGGCTACTGTCATAATTTTTGGTATTTTCTTGTTGGATTTGGAATGGTGATAAAAAAGGTATTTTTTTAGGGCAGGCATCTGAGGTATGGAGAACATGGGGGCCATGCTGCCACAACCACAGGGTTCTTCTGATGTGCCATCAGATAGTTGGTGGGTTCAAGAAGTTATTCCCATGACTGAAGACGCTTACTTGGATAAATACTATCAATTGCATCTTGAATGGAGGGTAGTGAAATCCTTGGGACATGGGCAGGCCTTTATGGCCCCCACACATAGGGTATCTCATATGGTCGTTCAAAATGAAGGCATGGCAACTATCGTAATATCACGGCTAGTTGATGGGGCGGACTAGGGACTTTACCACATTTGGATAGGTAACCAAGGAATATAAAACAACATATTCCCATTTCCCTTCCAAATAATTGGGGTAGTGATAGGTGTGAAAAAAACCTAGGGTTTGGTTAGTCTAAAGATCAGAAGTGGCACAGGAAGTGAGTATTTCATCGTTCTACAAGGGTTTCTAGGAGAACATCCTTTTATTTGGTTTGTAGGAACCATCACAAGAAGGAGAATAAATGTAACTTGTGGGAAGACAGGCGATACATGGTTCTAGGTAGAGATATGGGACTGGAACATGTGATCAGTAATTCACTAATATCCCTTATTGGCAAGTTTAGTTACAAATCTATGCATATAGGGGAGGTATCTTCATGGGTGGATGAGGTGTGGAAACCATTATACGATTACAACCCCGATATTTCCATCTTAACACAAGGTTGGTATGGGTTCACTTCAATCAGGAGGAGCATGCTACTGCGATATTGGGTCAGACATGGCTAAAATTCCAAGGAAGCCTTATGCTCAAAAGATGACATTCAAGATTTCACTCCACATATAAGAACATTTGATTCATACATTTATGGTTCATTTACCTAACTTTCCTCTCTCTATGTGGCATATTGGGTCAGACATGGCTAAAAGTCCAAGGAAGCCTTATGCTCAAAATATGGAATTCAAGATTTCACTCCATATATAAGAACATTTGATTCATACACTTATGGTTCGTTTACCTAACCTTCCTCTCTCTATGTGGAATATAGATGCTTTTGAGGTTGTCGACAATCACCTAGGGAAGTTTCTCTATGTTGGGGAAGAGGTTTTGAATGGAATGGATAAGAGAGTGGGTCATCTGGTGGTATAAATCAATATCTCCAAGGGATTTCTAGATGAAATAGTGAGAGAATGGTGGGGTCACAAGTATCACCAAACATTGGATTATTGGGGGGTACCCTTCATGTGTATGAACTACAAAATCAGTTGGACACTTATGGAAGACATACATATCTGTAAGCTCGGGGTCTACTAGTGAAGATGTTAAATTTGAGAACCATAGATCTACAGGCTATTATGAGAGATATTGGAAGGGAATTATGCAATGGAATAATCAAGATGAATGTATAATGAGCAAAGAATTCATGACACAAGTTTCAGATAAATCAAACAAGAATCGCTCAAATAATCCCAACATTAATCTTCATTAATTAATCAAGAATACAATAGTAGTATAATAAATGGAATTTTAATATTATGGATAGGATTCAAATCTACCAACTCTGACTGATTGTTTAGCTAACTCGGTGTGGAAAAATCACAACTGGAGCTCACTAGTTTAACTCTGGATGTCTAAATCAGTCTACAATCAGTTAATTGATGAGGTAGGTAGGAAAAATGTGCCACTTTCCCTGCATGCATGCAAAACTAGTGCTAGGATGAGCGATAGTGATATAACTAAAAGTAATTGGAGGATAGCTCAGTATAACTGCTTACCTACCATAGGAAACTGAAGGTGATTGTTGGTGGCACTCATAGTAGGCTCCTATAATGTAGGGATTGGTCCCATAGGCACATAAACTCATGCGTGAATATGCAGTAAGTGGAAGATAACCCCTAGGTGTGTCCCCCATACTCTAGTACAATGATAATAACTTCCTAAGTTATTTAAAATGACCAAATAGACTATATTGGACAAAGTAGGATTAATTAATCCTAGCACCCCCCCTTAATCCTAACTTTGGACAACTTGGGCCTTGGAAACTAGGCCAAAAGTTACCCATACAATCTAAATGAAATAAAATATTGCTTAATAAAATAAGGAAAATGGGGAAAACCTCATGGGAAACCCCTCCCTGCCCCCCCCAAAAAAAACAGGATTCGGGAAACAAGCTTCCATACTTAAGAGAAGAATTTTCTCTTTGAGCAAAAACTTGTGAAAATTTTGCTGCAATCTGCAAAACTATGGAGCAGTAATGTAGAATATTTGTTCTTTTGTGCATCATCATCCTGGTACTATGCATATGAGCCTTCCAATATTCTTCTGATATGATGAATGCTTCTTTTTTCTCTTCTTTTTGGAGGAGGAATGGAATGATCCATTTTGTTCTTCAGTGGGACAAATTGTCGATCATTGTTTATCATCAAGTAGCATCTTTCTCGAAGTTTGTTGCACCACTCTGGAGATAGCGAATTTGTGTGGGAGAGTGCAACATGTTCATTCTGATACTAGGACTATGTTCTTCTTCTATCATCTAGACTCCCAACACCATTCCCAACTGCTTCAATGAGATTTTGGGCCCATTTAGGCCTCTGATTTGGAATTGGAGCTAGATCTGGATCTAGATTCTCTTGAGGTACAACCTCAATATAAAGATCATGATGATCTTGTTCCTCATCTTTTCAATCTAAAACATGAGACAATATATCCTCATCAAATGGAAATGAAAGAGTGTTTATACCTTCTTCTGCTTCGAATTGTGGTGGATCATGCAATTGATCTTTTTCAAATTACACATTGCGATCTATGAAGCACTTCCTTATTGCAAGTTCCATCAATTTATATGCCTTAGCATCGTCAGTATATCCCAACAGTATGCATTTGCTACTCTGTGATTGGAAATCTTTTCTCTTATCAATAGAGATTATGGCCCATTCTTTGGAGCCAAAAACTCTCAAATGCAAGACATTGGACTTATGACCCAGCATTGCTTCGAAAGGAGTGGCCCCAATCATTGATTTGTGAGGCACCTTGTTCTGAATATATGGAGCACAATTAACAACTTCAGCCCATAAGTAAGGAGGAATATATTTTGCTTTGAGAAAACAAGTTACCATCTCCTGTAATGATCTATTTGTCCTCTCAGACACACCATTATGTTGCGGTGTGTATGGAACTGAGTGTTCCATTCGAATGCCTTTAGATACACATAGATGCTGAAAATATATTTTGATATACTCGCCTCCATTCGCAGATCTGATGGATTTGATTTTATGCTTGAAGTTGTTCTCTGTTAAGGCTTTAAAGACTTTGAAAGTCTCAAATACCTCATACTTTTGCTTCATAAAATATAACCAGCAATGCCTTGAACATTCATCAATGAATGTCAGAAATTATATGGATCCATTCATTGAAGTTGTAGGCATTGGTCTTAATACATCACTATGTATCAGATCTAGTATAGAGGTAACTCTTGTTGTCTTCCTAGACTCATATTTTTTCTATGGATGCTTCCCTAACATGCAACCATGACATACTCCTTCTGATGATTTGATGAGGGGAAAACCCTTAACCAATTTGTCATTGTGTAGTTGTTGGATGTACTTGAAGTTCAGATATCCAAACCTTTCATGCCACAACTTGCTTGTGTTATTTGCATAAGTAAGCAAGGATTTTGGATATGAAGTAGGCAGGTAATGGGAGAATTCATATTCCTTGTAGGCATGATTAGAAAACCATTTCGCTATGAGATTTCTAGTATAATTTTCACTGATTTCGACTGTGTTAGCATTGAATGTAACTCTCTTGGGAGAGCCTGTATGAGTCATCTGACAAACAGATAACAATTTTTTTTGCAAGAGAGGGAACATAGAGCACATTCTAGAATTGTCCATGCTCAATTTTAATCGAACCTCTCCCAATATCTGGGATATGTGAATAATCCCCCATATGAATTCTAGGTCCTCCTGAGAGATCAAAAGAGGTGAAGGATTCTTTGGAACCAACCATATGATTGGATGCTCCTGAATCAATTAGATAAGACTTTGATTTAGTGAAGCCTGCTTTCAAGGCATGGCATCTCTAATGTCCTTTTGTCTGGTGTCCTTCTTCAGACTTCTTTGTGCTTTGTGGAAGAGAAATATTGTTCTGTTCAAGGAGATTTGACATCTCATCAATGGTTTTCTTCATGCACTAGCTCTCTAGATGAAAGCATCTCATACAATAGGAACACTTAGCCTTCTCAAATTTATTCTTCTTCTTAGAACCTGATGCTCCATCAGAAGATTTCCAATTCTCTTTTAGCTTTGAATCAGTATTTTTGGTCTCCTTCCCTTTTTGCTTCCCTCTTGCTTGTGCATTGCTAGAGTCTCCAACTAAGAGTGCTTGATTCTTTGAGGTTAGAAGCACTCCCATCTAAATCAATTTGTCTTGCTCTTGAATCAAGGACTCTGCAAAAGCATCTAGAGAAGGAATTTTCCAATTTGGAATGGAAACTCTTCCGGAATGGAAAGTAGAGACAAAGACTGAGCATTATGAGCCAAGCCTGCTCAGAATTGATAGCACAAGCTGCTCATCCTTCCTTTTTATTCCACATTGTTTACATTGTAGTACAAGAGATTTGTATTTCTAAAATAATTGATGAATAGTCTCGAAACTACTGGGTTGTAGTGCCATGATTTCATTCTCCAAAATATAGCCTCTAAGCTCACCTTTTTTTCCAAACAAACATTCAATATTGTCCCATGCTTCTTTTGGAGTTCCAAGTCCTTCATGGTGAAACAGAAGATACCTGGATATGTGGATGCATATGAAGCCTAAGGATTCATCTAGTTGGTTCATAAACTTGGATTTATCAACATACTCTTGGGGCTCATCTTATCTTCCCATTGTCATCCTAAACAGTCCCTTATTGTGCAAGGCCATATGCATATCTTCCCTCCAATCAATATAATTGAAGGGTGTAAGGATTATGGGTGTAGGAGAAGAAGAATTCTCCATTTCACTATATGTTAATCAGTCAAAAATTCCAAAAGCTACATAGGTTCATGCAAAAAAACACTGTAAAACAAACCAATTTGCAATCATATTTCAGTTCAAACCATTCCACTTTGACATGTGCACTTTTTCAGGGTATCTCACACCTGGATAGACTTATCTGGACAGAATCCAGAGGGAGCAACGCTATGATTCCAGGAATTATGTCGAAACTCATATGCTTCTGGTCCACAATGGAGGTTTCTGAGGTATGAGTTTTTCGTCTGAATAAGGCTTTGATACCATGTTAAATTTGAGAACCATAGATCTACAAGCTATGATGAGAGCTATTGTAAAGGAATAATGTAGTGGAATAATCAAGATGAATGTACACTGAGCAAAGAATTCATGACACAAATTTCATATAAATCGGACAAGAATTGCTCAGATAATCACAACATCAATCTTCATTAATTAATCAATAATACAATGGTAGTACAATAAATAGAATTTGAATACTGTGGATAGGATTCGAATCTATCAACTCTAACTGGTTGTTTAGCTAACTTAGTGTGGAAAAATCACAACTAGATCTCATTAGTTTAACTATAGATGTATAAATCAGTCTACAATCAATTAACTGATGAGGTAGGTGGACAAAAGGCGTCACTCTCCATGCATGCATGCAAAACTGGCACTAGGTTAACTGATAGTGATCTAACCGAAAGTAACTAGACGATAACTCAGCATAACTTCTTACCTACCATAGCCAACTGAAGGTGGTTGTTGGTGGCACTCAGAATGGGCTCCTATAATGTAGGTATTGGTCCCAGAGGCACATAGACTCATGCATGAATATGCAGTAAGTGGCACATAACTTGTAGGTGTGTCCCCCATACTCTACTATAGTGATGATAACTTCCTAAGTTAGGCAAAATGACAAAATATACTATATTGGACAAATGAGGATTAATTAATCCTAACATAAGATACCTCGGACTTGTATGGAGATTGGTCATCTGAATATTATAGTGATGCAGATGGTTCTGATGGAAAATATTAATCTCATGACCCTATTGCCAATTACAGTCAAAATTCCATGGATCAAAACATGTCATACATTATCAGTAAGATCAAATCATTGGACCCAACTCTTTTTTATTTTTTAAATTCCAATGAGATAGATCAAATATCTATCATTTCTTTCAATAATAGGGTACATGGGGAACATCTTCCTAAGAAGGGTTTGCTAGATATCCTTGAGCATAACCTAGGTGATGGGGTAGAGGCACAGTACGGCACATGTCCAATAGAAAAATCAAATCGTTTGGATAATCCCAATATTAAGAAAAGGATGGATAGGGTAGCAAACCTTACATCCTTAAACTTGAATCCAATAGATATTAATTCACTTGAACATAAGATAGGGGATGATGATATTGATGGAGAATTAAAGGTATCATTGAATGGAGGCTCTTCTTCAAAGAATCCTCCATTACATATATCATACTGCAAGGTGGAAAAGAAGAAACCATTACTAGTTTTTATCAGCAATATTCCAAAACATGGGTCCAAGATCCTTCCCGATGGATCCTTCCAAGAGGATCCTCCTATGTCTTCAAGGATAAAGAAGTTAAATAAGAAAGGTGCAGTACAGGTTGGCTTGGCTACTGAAGTATCTACTTAAAAACTTGAAGTGCACAAAAAAAAAATCATCCATGGGGGTGATAAATCCGAAGAGGCAAAGATCTCATTTACATCTTCTAAACTCAGGGCCCTTAGAACTAACAAATCCCTAGTTAGAGCTAAAAAATGAACCTCATCTCTATCAATATTAGAGGAGTAGGGGGACGCTCCAAAAAATGTCCCTAAAAAGTTTGTTCGAGGTGAACGAGACTAATATCATTTTCATTCAATAAACAATGGTGACGGCCCATAAGGCTAGATCATTTTTTGGTACATTTCTCGCTAGATGGAAAATGACAGCTACTTACTGATCAGGCCAATAAAGGGGACTTTTAACTACTTGGAACCCTAAGAAGGGAAGATTTAATTCATACCACACAGTATCTAGTATCCTTATTGTGGGGGATTTTATAGGATTTGAGGTAGAACTTAATCTAATCAATTTATATGGACCTTACATGGATAGATATAAATTTTGGGAACAAATACAAAAGGAAAATCTACTCAAATTTCCTTATTTCAGTTTTGGTGGGGACCTTAATTTTACGATGGGTGTAACATAGGTCTAGGGGAAAAGGCTCGGTTAGGTCTGATGGGAGATTATTCTATATTTTTAAACAAGAATAAATGGTCAATATTGTCAATGCACCTATGAGACCTATGTGGAAGAATCAAAGGCATGCACAAGAAGATATTTCCAAGCAATTGGATTGATTTCTCCTAGCGAAATAACTGATTATGACCATTGGGAATTATAGGACATGGGTGGAGAATGTACCCATATTTGACCATTTCCATATTCTTCTGCAGCGTCAACCTATTAGAGAAAACATCTTCTATCCTTTCAAGTATAATCATTCATGGGAACGTGAGATCGAATTTAACGATATGGTGAAGAAAGAATGGTTGTCTTTATCCTTGATTACGCACCGCTCAACAATGAAGAGATTGATTAAAAATTTAAGGATAATTATAAATTCTTGCAGTTGAATCTACTATAAAATAGATTTATGATAATTATAAGAGTGGGTCCTACCCATTTGGGGTGAAAGAGAAGCTCATGGAAGTTGAATATGCTCGAAACCATTGTATACTCATGGAGGAAGACAAGCGGATATTAAAGATTCGTGCCATTTAGAGTACACTAGGTGACCGAAATTCTAAGTTCTTTCATCAATTTGCAAATGATCGAAGGGCCAAAAAATACATATGGGAAATTAAGAATAAGGAGAATGTTATTGTTAGATACAATGAACATATTAAGATAGATGTCATTAAGAATTTTCACTCTTTGTTCGTAGACCCATGTGATACATCAGTGATCGAACAAATGAATATTATCCATAATTTTCCAAGGTTCTTCAATGATCAAGAAGGCTCAATTGCAGGGAAACCTATTACCATAGAGGAAGTCAGATCAGTCTTAAAAGGGTTCTCAAAATCAAAGAGTCCAGGTCCGAATGGATGGACAGATGAACTTTTCTTGGATTTCATCAATATTATGGGCGGTGAGATATCGGCGGCTATGGAAGGATCCATAACCTCTGGTAGAATTTATGAGGGGTTGAACACAACTTATATTTCTTTGATACCAAAAATACCCAAACATATTTCTTTTAGTGATTTTAGATTGATATCACTTTGTCTTTTGATTTACAAAGTCATCTTAAAAAACATTGCTAGGCGTATTAAGCCAATGTTGTCAAGATGTATTACTAGTGAACAGTTTTTATTTTGGAGAATAGACAAATCCATGATGCAGTTGATGTGGCACAATAAGTTATGCATAGAATCAAATAATGGAGGGGGGAGCCTATGATGTTAAAAGTATATTTGATCAAGGCCTACAACCACGTAGAATGGGGATTCCTCAGGATGATACTATTATAGATCCGCATGGACCTGGCATCAACCAAATAGATCATAGATTGTGTAGAATTTGTTAGTTATGTTGTTTTTATCAATGGGTCACCTACCAATTTCTTTAGATGCTACAAGGGAGTCACACAAGGATGTCAACTATCTCCTTTACTTTTTCTAATTATCATTGAAGGATTAAGCAGGATGATTAATGAATATAAGAGCCAAGGAGAGATTACAGGTATAAAGATTTCCTCCAACATTAGAATAACCCATCTTCTTTTTGTTAATGATGTCATTATGTGTGTAAGCGATCAGGTGGGAAATGGAGTGCATATGAGAACATTTTAGATTCTTTTTGTAAAGCATCTAAGATGTGCATCAATATACCGAAGTCAAATATGATATATCATGGCATATCAAAGAATGAACTGCAACTCTTTAATTCCTTCCTCCCATATGAATTCTTATGCTTGGATAATGGCATCAAGTATCTAGGCTCAGGCTCAAACCAAATAATTATAGACAAATATATTGGTATTGGCTTTTGAAGAGATTTGATACCAGAATCATTCACTAGTGCTTATGGTGGTTATCTCAGGAAGGTAGATTAATGATTGATTAATTATGTACTAACCAATATATATGTTTACTAGATATATTTATGCAAAGTCCCAATATCAGTTCTTAATGCTATCATATCTAGGATCTTTAACTTCCTATGGAGTGGGTCTAAGGAGGAGAACAAATATGATTTAATACGTTTGGATGCCATATCCAAACCAAAAGAGATGGGTGGATGAGGGATCAAGAATACATACAAGTTCTCTAAAGCTCTGGTGGCCAAGATCCTATGTAGGGTACTTTTTGAAGATAGTCATTGGAACAGAGTAATAATGGAAAAATACTTTAAAAGAACCTAGGTATACCAATGGATCATATGCAGAAAAAATGCAAAAAATGTGCATCAAATGTTTGGATATGTTCGATTGATTCATTTGAGGAGATGGGAAAATGGTTGGCCTAGATTCCAAGTGATGGATATCATATTCGGGTGAGATTGGACCCCATTATCGGCGGGCTTCAAATTTTCACACTAGACTAGATGGAATAATTAAGTGTTACATGACAAGGGTTTCACTCGTCTTCATCAGATTTATCTGGGGTATCAATCTACACATGTTTTGTCGAATTGGCTTGATTCTCATTATATCAGATTAAGTAATGATTTAAAGGAGGAACAGTATACATATATTAATTCCCTCAGATATAATGTGATTAGTTTATCCAATCAAAACGATCGATTGGTGTGGTCATGGAACCATCATACAAGTCAAGTTACGGCAAAAAGTGCATACACTAGGCTATGGGAGGATCAACAATTTGAATTTAAATGCTGGTATAGAGATATAAGGAAATGGCATACTCTTTTCAAATCAAAATTGTTCCCTTGGTTGGTTATTCACAATTGTATTCTTACATGGGGCAATTTGAGTAGGAGAGGTTTTCAGGGCCCAGGTCTTTGCATTCTATGCAAATCCAAAAATGAGACATGTGAACATCTCCTCATCCACTATTCATATACTCGGTTAATATAGAATGTTATGAAAGGGAATTTATATTTTTCTAGTGAGTGGGGGGAAGTTCAATTGAAAATTTTATGTTGTCCTAGACTTGGGAACTCAAATATTGTATGGAGATCCTTGTTACGACATGCTAGGATATATGGAAAACAAGGAATAAAGCACTTTTTGAAGGACAACTAACTATGTTTATAATCATTTATTAGAGAATTATATCACCTTGTGGACTATTATCCCCACTGAAACCCAGTAGAATCGGGAAGCTGATAGCTCCATAGAGGTAGCCTCAGAATAACTGTAGAGGTTTTTTTATGGTGCAGCACAATCAGAATCGACAAAGAGTGGAGTCGATGCCATTATATCGATAAATGATAAAGAATATTATACTCTAATGATGAATTGTGGGCAAGGGACTAATCAGAGAGGATGGCACTGTGGCTTATTTTATTTTTTTTCTAAGGTAATGGGGATACTCTTGCCTCATGTTTTTGGTGACTCTAAGGTCATCGTCAATTGGGTTAACAATAAAAATGATATGCAGGTGCTTTAACTGAGCCTGCAGATGAATAAGATCAAGGGCTTAATATGCTTATTGATAAGAATTTCTTTTTTCACATGTATATCGTGAATTTAACTAAGAGGTAGACACCTTATTCAAACAGGCGATGCCTATTAAGGATGGACTCATTTTATATTAGTTCTATAGGGGACATCATTGTATATATAGTTATCCTACATTTTGGTGTGGGTATATTTCATGATGGTGGGTGGATCGAGGATATACAAGATGGAATATGTACAGGTTTGGGCAAGATTTTTCTCTGGCAACAATTCCTCTTCATATCAAGAAGCGCATATATATGGTTAATTTTTCAGACTATATTACATAATTTTTTGCTATATCTCTCATATCATTTGACTTGCGGGCCTCTCTTGGACAATTACTAAAGATGGGCATGGAGGCATGGATTTCAAATGTCCTTGTTGAAACCATTATTAGTCTCCAGTATCTGCAAGCCGCATGATCGCTTTTATGATACTCTTATCAACATTTATCATTTTGACTAAGGACTATTTACTGGATGTTATTTTCGTATTGTTGTTTAGTACTATTTTTCTATGCTACTTCATTGTACTCATTTGAACTATCCTTTGGGTGTCAATTTGTGCTACAAATACTATATATCAAACAATTATTATCCATGTATATGACTATTTTGACATATACTCAATATAAGTATCGTTTATTTCGTTTTCCTAAAGAAGAAAAAAAGGTTGACCCATATTCCATACAAGTATGCAGAAGACAATAGGGAAGATTTCAATATATTCGAAGACGAATGCTTTTAGTGTTTTATCATTTATATTGTATATACGTTTGGATAGGGAACTTTTGTTGGAATTAAGTTAAACTCTAATCCCTTTGAGGATTCAGAGTATCTTCATATATACATTGTATAAAATTATTTTTCTTTTTTTTTAATAAAAGCAACAGTAATTCCTCAATAAACTAATATATGTATGGTTTTATAGCAATTAGCTCGCTTGGTTCCAGAACCAATAGCTTCCCCTCCAGATCGAGAACCATAGACAATAGGGCCCAGCCGAGGGATGGATGGCAGGATGAATGGTGGAATGTGGTAAATTGGAGAGTGTGAAGGTGGCCCCTGCAATCTAGGATCATCTACACGGGCATAATGTCATGTCAGAATGAAAAAGTAAGGGGTAAAAGTATCATATTCTGGATGAGTTGTATTGACAGTGATTAATATCCTTTGCAAGTTTCTATCATTTATAAGGTGATGGAAGTAACGACGCCAATCCAATAGTAAGGCACCAAGCTCACAAGAGAAGGGGACAGAATATACCAATATATGTATGGGTTATATGTCTGGGTTTTGTTATATATGTGAGTTTATTTCAGTGTTTTCGTTTATTTATTTCTCAACTTAAAATATGTGTTTATTTTTTGCTTCCTTCTCAACTATAAATGCTTGTTTGTTTAAGCTTCCTTAGATAAATGTTTGTTTGTTTTGACCCCCAACTTATTTCTTTTCTATATATTTAGAAAAAAATAGCACAGACGACGTTATTTTCAATCATCATTCTTCGATGTCTCCCTATGCTATTATGTATTGATATATAATTTGGTATGTCCATTCATAAATACTTATTGGAATAATATTCGCCTTATTACTTCGTGGATAGTAATAACTTCCTTTATGTGTAAATAGATTATTTATTTGTAACATTATTTTGAATATCTCAATTTGCATAAGGAATGAAATTTCGAGCCTAGTGCATTCTTCCACAATTCCCATTAGTATAATGTATTCTCTGTCTATAAGTCATATATAAAAATATTGTAATTTTAATCAATATTATTTTAATCTCTTGCTATTCTATTTCCTTGAAAAGAAATATTTTTCTATTATTGTTAATTGTACTATGTTATTTCTATACAAGTTTTTAAACCCTTGTTTAAGTATGGACTCTTTCTTTCCAAAACATTTACATATACTAAAAGGAAAACATAATAGAAAATCAATATATAAGCAAGCTTTTCTCTATGCAAAATAACTTCAATCAATGGATAAATTCTAGTTGACAAGTTGTGATATAAAGTAATAAAGAACAGAACTCATGACAAATAAGTTCTTCTTGAAATAAAAAACAACATACCATGGTAACTCTATAAACAAACTAGCAAGAGTATAACACTTATATGCTGCAAAGCTTTAATTTATTCTGGAAACCAACTAGGTAGGTCCATGGACCTCCCAACCGTAGGCCCTATTAAATCTCTATGTCACTTCTTATTCCAATAGCCACCTTTCAATCGAATCGAACACTGTCAGGAGAAAATAGTTTTAGAAAATTATTTTAACGATTAAGTGTTCCCACTTTCAAAGTTAATATTCAAATCATATTTAGTCACGCACTTTGATGGTTCTAGTTCTTTGTACCTAACACTTTTCTAAGTGCTCGTAACAATATATATGAACTCTGGTTCTTTGTTGCATAGCTAACACCTTTAGTTTTTGGTGCCCATAATAGTATGCTCTCCCTTGAGGGGCCCCTCTTCTTGATTTTTAAAACTACCATTCCTTAGAATATGGTTATTCTTGGGGGTTTGATTCAGCTTGAAACTTGGCAATCATTAATTGTTTCCAAAATATATTTTCCACTTTTCCTATTATAGTGTTATGATTCCTCTTTCTTGTGTGATCTTCCCACTTGGTTTTTATAGAATAAAAATATCATACATTCATGAAATATGTGTATATGACTTTACAACCATACCACCATTAAATATCTAATGGTGTTAGTTATATTCAACTACTTTATCCAAATGTAGCATATGACATAACCAACAATATTAACCAAATTATTCCTTAGCAGAAAATAAAATACAACTAAAAATTTTGGGATATTACATATGCTATGGATATTCTCTCATGATTTTAGATGGCTAATTGCAATCTTATTACGACTCCATTCCTCTTGGGGGTCAAACATGAGGTTGCATGTTCTTAACCTTTAGTTAACAGTATATGATACAAATAGTTGGCTGGGAGCCTCCTTTACATTACTCACACCTAGCCCAATATCTCTTATCATGTTGGCATCGTTTCCATATTTATGTAGGAATCTCATGAGTTGCAATAGAAGGCATGCAAGTGGACTCTTCATTACGTTTAAGAAACACATAAGTTTGGGATATAACATACAAATTGTGACCTTGATATAGTGAGCCACATGTATTCTAACTACGTGGGTGATGCTATAGATCAAAAATCCAGCTCAAGCTACCTTTGCATTCCCAGTTTTTGACAAATTTGTTGGTCAAGCAAGAATAAATGAGACATTTCCCTATCTACCATAGAGGCAAAGTAATGAGGAGCTATTAATGCATCCACTAAAGACATTGATATTTAGCACATTCTCACTAAGTTTGGTGTTCAATATTAGTCCATGTGTCATTCTTTCTGACAATCAAAGTACCATTCAGATCTCACTAGATCTAGTTCACCAATGGAAGACCAAGCACATTGAGATTCATAAGCATTATTGGTGTTTAATTGAGACGATATTTCTCATAAGAGACCAACATTTTTCCATTGTAGTATAGATACACTAGAATTTTTAATCTTCCTAAAGAGAAGAAGGTATCACCTGAAGTGCAATTGAAACTACTTTAGACAACTAGGGAGACACAACAGGGTTTCTGCAACCATATAGACATTATTGGTTTATCACTTAGTCATTATGTCCTTGAATAATGCATGCATAAACATAAGAATCAAATCATTTCCATAATATCAACACATAATAACCATAAAATATAGGTAAAAATGAAGGCAACACAATGCCAATGAACATTCATATAGGAAAAGTACTTGGATTTTTAAAGTGGCACAAAACATTGCTTTATTCATACACCTCATAAATCATAAAATTACAATATTGTTTCATTATAACATAACAGACAATGATCAATCTAACCCAACAAGCAATATGCTAACAAAAAATACCAACCCTTCTACCCTAGCCTCGAAGGCATTTTATACAATAATAGTTGTTAAGTTAACCTTGTCAAAACTATTACAGAGGGATAGGGAAGATTGTGTCATTTTACTACCTTATTCATATGATTAGTTACATTATTTAATTCATAACTATTTGTATCCAACTTTCACCACTTCTATTTAAATCATTTGTGCATCCTCCACAATGATATCCATGTTGTTTTGTTGTGCCTTGTTGTTCATCCATCCTTCCATAACTTCCCAAAAAAGAAGATACCAACAAAACCCAACCATAACTATTGAATTACACTCAAGTCAACCCTTCTTATATTCCCACCCTTCAAATGAAGGACCAACTCAAGGATTATCTACAATTCTTAGTTGTGGATATTTTTTAACTCATCTAATTAAACAATTCACTTCCCCAAAATGATGGAGGCACTAGAAATTTATGTATATGCATGCACATTGTCTGTAATTATGGCTTGTGTTTTCTCCAAGGCCTACTAGTTTACATCTGCAAATGATTCTAACTATTTGAGTTCCAAGTATATATTGCACTATGGGTCGAAACTCCCTCAAGGCCTTATTCCTCGCCAATGATGCCTCATGAAGTGCATCCAACTTGTCATTCACGACTTAAATTTATTCAAATTTTACTTGCTAGTCAAAAGGTTTGGTCAAGATGTGGCCTCAATGTTAATCTGTTTGATTTGCTCCCACATCGCCTCATTTGATCAATTCATTGTTCCAACAATCCCATCCATTCCTAGATAGCCATGACATGTCTAATCAATCCATAAAGTGGGTCATTAACACTTTCATCCTTACCCATAAACTTTTGACAAAACACAAGAAACATAGACTACCAATCCTCGCCAAGTTAACTAAATACCATATATTCCCTTCCCAATAATTTGAATAATTTTTTAACTAGCGTGACTTCATTGACACTTTGCATTCAATTGATTCCCAACCTTTGACTTAGTTTAACTCAATCAAATTATCCCTAACCACAAAGGGTGTCTCAATACTAAATTGATGGCCTAGTGGACTAACATCCTTAGGTCCCTTGACCAAGGACTTAAATGTAATAACCAAACACACAAAAACCTACACACTAAGGAACAACATATTCAATTAACTCAAACAAACTTATGAAACAAACCAAAACCCAAAATTTTCCTATCCTAGCACACTCCCTTAATAGGAGTGCAACAAAAAAATTCAAGTAACAAAGATATAGGAATTCATATGAGAGTCATTTGTCCATCTTGGTTTAAGAATGCCATCTAGTTGGGAAAATAAAATTTCTCTTAAATCTTTTATCATTGCAACTATAAATGGTTTGAGCCAATACATTTGAAGCTTTCTAGAATTCTTTAAGTATATGTTGTCATATAGTAAGAAAAAATATTCTTTGGTAAAAGACTTAGCCTTGATATGATTGTCATGCCATGCCTATTGTCTTTCGTTTTCCATGGACTAATGAAAGTTAACCAAAAACATGGATTCTTCCAACACCATCAACTCTGCAACACATTCCATAATCTAATCTCATTTTTCATATGAGTAACATGTGCAATATAAAGGATATGTACAATAAATTCTATAGGAAAACCAAACTCTCGACCATACACCAACTAAAAAAGTGTCTATGTTAAGCCCTTAATGATGGCACATTACCCCGTATAGTGTGGCATATTACCCCCTATATTGTGGTGCGTTACATATTATCTATGTCAGCTTGGGTCTATTAGTGAGTCTATTAGTTGTTATTGTACACCTTTGTCTCATATATATCGGAAGAAGATATTCTCATTTTAGTCATAATTGTATCTTGTCTTGTCTTGTGTGCTCAGTACATTGTGTAAGGAGGTTCCTCCCTCGAATAGGATCATTATTTATCTATGTTATTCATTATTAAGGCACGGATTACTCTCTTCTTGTATATATCTACTCTTTTTATGTTATTTTTGGGACTTAACTGCATAACATTTGGTTTCAAAGCTCTTTCATCTTGGAATTTTTGCTACAACTTTTTTTCTAAGGGGATTCAGAGATCTAGGTTAATAACACACTTCTAAAATAGGTCAAATTGTATCCATTCCAAAATTCATATCTTGCTCCATTACAGTTTCAGAGATAATTGCTGAGGAATCTAGGGTTTTTAACTAGTCCAAAACCTAGTCTAAAACAAGTGTTCTAGGGGAAAATGTCATATCTTAGGAATACAAAATAAAAATTGAATGAGACCAATTTCATCCAAAATAAGACGAACCAATATATCTATCATAGAATTTTAAACTACATAAATGGAATATTGGACACGTGGCATACCATACAAGTTCGCTCTTCTGGATAGGCCAAAAATAAGAAGCTTTGGGAGATTTGCAATAAAACAATTTTGGCACATCCAAATTAGGTCAAAACTATGGAATTGGAAATAGGACTCATCATGGTACCAAAATACTAATTTTTAGACCCAGAAGAGTCGAAATTAAAATTTTACCTTAGTTACAAGTTGGCAATAAAATAGTCTTCTAATCAGGGTTTGAAAAATGTACGTCATTTTACATTTGAATAGATTTGAGTAGAAGGATCTATTTATGATAAATCCTAGGGTGTGATATATATTTATAGTTCAAACTGCCACCAAAAGGAAGTGGAAAGAATCACACTCCACTCAAACCCCTAGAGGATTCATCCGTGACATACGATGAAATGGAAGACATGTCTTTTAGAGTGTCCAAGTTGGAAGATATGATTAAAGAAATGTGAAAATGGATGACTTATTTAAATTGGAAAATAAGATGACTAGTAAAGAGGATCTCAAAGGTATGGCTAGTAATAAGGATCTCAAAGGGATGGATAGTAAAGAGGATCTTAAAGGGATGGCTAGAAAAGAAGATCTTCAAGACTTGAAGGAATTGATGAAGGATATAAAACATAGCTTCATTCATCATGTATCTACTCAAGAAGAGGATAAGGAGGAAAGAGAGGAATTATTCCAGTCATGTCTAGAGAATATTGAAAAACAATTGGAGAGTAGCAAATTGGAGTCCTCAAAATTTGATGATTCACTATAATATCATGGGTTCAATTCAGGTCCAAGGAACTACTTTATCCCCATGATTGACATGAGAAATTTTGATGGAAAGGATCCAACCACGTGTATTTTTCGGATGGAGCAATGCTTTGATCTACACCAGGTGCCCACTTTGCAAAAGGCAACTATTGCATCCTTATATTTAGAACTTGATCAATTTGTATTGTACCAATGGATTTGTAACCGTAAAAAGGACTCTATTATCTCTTGGTCTATATTCACAAAATAATTGATTACACATTATGGGGATATAAATAGTAACACCTTCTTTAGTAAGTTGGTAAATCTAAAGAAAAAAGATCCGATTACAGAGCACATCAAGCAATTTTAGTAGTTAAGTCTTAGAGTGAAGAATATTTCAGAAGATAATTTGCTAGATCTATTTATTGGAACCTTGAAAGATAACAGTCAACATGAGGTGCATCTCATTGAACCATCGTCCCTAGAGAAGGATTTCGTGATGGTAAGGAAGGTTAAGAATAAAAATATGGCAATGAATACTAGAAAGGCCTTCTTCAACACATATAGAGAAAATAGTGTTCCTTCTTCTAAACCACCACAAAGGTTGACACCCCAACAACTAGATGAAAGAAGAGAAAAAGGATTATGCTTTAATTGTGACAGCAAGTATAGTAAGGGAGATAAGTGCTATGAGAAGAAATTTTTCTACATAGATTGTGAAGAGGAAGAACCAAAAGAAGAGGAAGCATCTCAAGAAGAGGTGACTCCAAAAGAAATAGAAGAGGTTAATTCAGAAGAAATTACTCCACCATATCTTGTGATGCATTGGATGGAATTAGCACTCCTCAAACTCTCAAGATCAAAGGATGCATCAAAAAGAAGAAGGTAACAGTGTTGATTGATTCTGGTAGTACTCATAAATTCATTAAATGTAAATTAGCCAAAGTTCTTAATTGCTTTGTATATCCAAGACCAGAGTTTCAAGTAATGATTACAGATGGAGGAACTATAAGTTGATCAAGGAAATTCCATAATATCAATCTTTCTATGGGGTAATATGTATTGAATAGTCCAATGATTTCTACCCCAATGGTTGGTGTTGATGTTGTCTTCAGTGTCCAATGGTTACAATGATTAATAACAATGGATTTTAATTTTCAAAAACTTTTCATGAAATTTTGATGGGAAGGAAAAGAATATGAGTTAAATGGTATCACGGGAAAACCAAGCAAGGTGATAAGCTCTAATGGTATGACAAAGTTGTTGAAAAAGGGACATCAAGGTGTAGTTGCACAATTATGCTAATTAGATGTTCAAACCTCAAAGTTACATATCTCCCCATATCTCCAAAGGGTCATTAATAAGCATTCCAAGGTATTTGAAGTTATTCCCAAATGTCTTCCAGCTATTTGAGACTTTGATCATGTTATCCACTCAATTCCAGATAGTGTTCCTCCTAGCATCAAACCTTACCGATATCCCTATATCCAGAACAATGAAATTGAGCGTATGGTTGTTGAAATGTTAGAGCCTGGCATAATTAGGCCTAGCCAAAGTTCTTACTATGCACCAATGGTAATGGTACCCAAGATAGATGGATCATGGCGTATGTGTCTTGATTATAGAGATCTCAACAAGATCACCATTAAATATAAGTTTCCCATTCCTATCATTAATGAATTGTTACAAGAATTACATGGTCCAGTTGTCTTCACAAAGTTGGATCTTCATTCCAGATATCATCAGATTCGAATGAAAGATGAAGACATCCCCAAAACAACATTCTGAACTCATGAAGGTCACTGTGAATTTTTTTGTCATGCCATTTGGTCTCACAAATGCGCCTTCCACATTTAAAGGTTTGATGAATTCTATTTTCAAGCCTTTCCTTTGAAAATTTGTGGTGGTATTTTTTGATGATATACTAATCTATAACAAGTCTTGGGAAGAACATGTTAAACATGTTGGTAGGGTACTACCACAACTAAAGGAGAAAGAACTGTATGCAAAACCCTCAAAATGTTTCTTTGGGATAAAGGAGGTAGAGTATTTGGGTCATATTATATTTCATGAAGGTGTCAAGGTAGACCCTGACAAAATTAAAGCCATGATGGACTGGTCGACTCCCAAAACCCTAAATAATCTTTGAGGTTTCTTAGGTCTGACAGGGTACTACTGCAAGTTTTTTCAAAAATATTGAAGAATACTAGCTCCTTCAACAACATTACTGAAGAAATACGCATTTTCTTGGACTCTAGAGGCAACTCAATATTTTCAACAACTCAAAGAGGCAATGTGTAAAGCTCATGTTTTGGTGACACCATAATTCACAAAAACCTTTATTGTGGAATGTGACGCTTTGAGAAATGGAATTGGAGCTATATTAATTCAAGGACACCCTCTTGCCTTCTCAAGTCATCCAATCAAGGGAAAGAACTTAAAAAATCCCATTTATGAGAAGGAAATGTTGGCAATACTACATGCCTTGAAGCAATGGCACCCCTACCTTATAGGGAAACCTTTCAAGGTTAAAATTGATCATGATAGCCTTAAATACTTCTTGGAACAAAGGCTATCCTCATAAGTGCAACAAAAATGGGTGACAAATATGTTGGGACATGACTTTGAAATCATCTACAAAAGGGGGAAGCAAAATGTTGTCGCAGACGCACTCTCCAAGAAAGATGAGGATGTTGAAGCAATACTCTATGTTATCTTGATCGTCCAACCATATTGGATTTCCATATGAAGGGATGAATGGAAAAATGATGAAGAAATATGGACATTCATTCAAAAGCTACAGTAGGATCCTAGTTCCTCTAATACATTTAGGTGGAAAGATGACTTTCCATGGTACAAGGATCGCTTATATCTTTGTAAGAGTTCCCATCTCAAGCAAAAGGTACTTCTTGAATTCCACTTCTCACCGATAATTGGGCACTTAGGTTTCTTAAAAACCTACCACATGGTAAAGAAAGAACTTTTTAGGATGGTCTTAAAATTGATGTTCAAAAGTTTGTGACAGAATGTTTGGTTTGCCCACAAAATAAAGTGGAAACAATTAAGACCTCGAGTCTCCTACAACCGCTTTCCATTCCAAGTAAAAGGTGGGTAGAGCTCTATGGGTTTTATCACAAGTTTACCAAAGTATGAAGGAAATAGTGTCATCATGGTGGTTGTTGATAGACTTACTAAATATGCACACTTTTGTGCACTATATCACCCCTTCAAAGTAAGAATGGTTTCCAATGCTTTTATGGATACACTCCAAAAACTACTTGGTACCCCAAATATTATAGTAAGTGACAGGGATCCCATTTTCATTGCCAATTTTTGGAACAAATTATTTTCTTGTTTGGGTACTCAACTAGCTTATAGCTCATCTTATCATCCTCAATCTGATGGATAAACATAGATTGTAAACAAATGTTTGTAAGGGTATATTCGATGTTTTGCAGATGATAAACAAACACAGTGGTTCAAATGGTTACCCTTGGCAGAATGGTGGTATAACACTTCCCTCCATACATCAGCAAAAATGACCCCATTTATGGTACTTTATGGCTATCATACACCATCCATCACATCTTCACTAAGAGACTCCTCTAAATTTCAAGCAGTGGAAGACCACATGAAGCGTAAACAACAAGTTCTTCAACTCTTAAAGGACAACATAAATCTAGCACAAAATCGAATGAAACAACAAGTAGATAAACACCATAGCGAATGAAGCTTTAATGTGGGAGATTGGGTGTTTTCAAGACTATAACCACACAAACTGATGCCCCTGAATAACACCAAGAAGGATAATAAATTATCACCTAAATATTGCGGTCCCTACAAGGTGGTACAAAAGATTGGTAGTATGGCCTACAAATTGGAACTACCTGCATCTTCATGAGTCAATCAAGTTTTCCATGTTTCAAGTTTAAATAAGGTAATCAATGACAAGCTACTAGTTCAAATGAAATTACCATAAATTGATGAGAAAGGAAAAATCATCTTGGATCCTGAATGAATCACTTAAATAAGAACTAGACAGCTTCAAAATCGATCAATTCTAGAGTATCTCATTAAATGGAAGAACTTACCCGTAGAAGATTCATCATGGGAAGATGAGTCCTTTATACAACTACATCCATAACTACTTCATGTTGGGGCGCATACTCCATATAGGGTAACCCC
>LPNX010447103.1:607047-633008 GCA_001517045.1 Pseudotsuga menziesii | reverse complement strand
ATGGAAATGATGACATAGAGTCTAATGGAAGGAGATTCCAAGAGACACCGTCAGATGTTGCAGCCACCATGAGAAGCTTGATCAAAGCCCAGGAAGAGCAACATCAGTTCAATGCTGCAATGTTGCAGAGTTTGACAGACTTGCAGAGAAAGATAGACTCTGGACGAGGTACAGCAAGACCAAAAGGCAGTAAGAGCAATTCTAGGAGAAGGAGAAGGACTTCTAGTGGATCATCTGATTCTGAAGAATCCAGCGGGGATTCAAGCTATTCTTATCATTAACGAAAAATAAAGAGACACCATAGGGATCGCTCTCGGGATGAATTTAAGAAAGCTAAACCTCCTACATTTGATGGTGAGGTAAAGACTGGACAAGAGGCTGAAGCTTGGATTCTTGGGATAAAGAAGTACTTTCAAGTGCATGACTATTCGGGAAACATGAAGGAAAGAGTTTCCATATTCAATCTGAATGGAAGAGCATCCATTTGGTGGGAACACTTCAAGCAAGCAAAGGGGATCAGTGAAAGGAGGCTTATGTGGAAATAGTTCAAGAAGTATTTCAAGAAGAAGTACCTCTCTAACAGGTATTATGATGACAAGATTAAGGAGTTCCATGAGCTGAGATTGGGACAATGGACCATGGAAGAATATGCAAATAAGTTTTTGGAGCTATTGAGGTATGTCCAGTACATCAGAGATGAAAAAGTGAAGGTCCAGTGTTTTCTGAGTGGATTGCCTCAGTCTTACAAAGATAGAATCGAGTTTTACGAACCTAGAACTTTGAAGAAGCAATAAGGAAGGCTAAGTATTGCTATGAGCAAAGCAAAGGTAAGCCAGATTACCATAAGGCATGGAAGGACAAGAAGAATGAGAAGTTTGACCAAAGAAAGAGAGGTTTCAAACCCTCTAACTTTAGGAATCAGCAAAAGCAGCCATCTCAAGCTGCGAGTAAACCAATTGGAATGACAGGAGAGAAACCTAAGGATCCACAATAGAATAGAGGACCACTTCAATGTTGGAAATGTGGAGGACCCCACATGCATAGAAATTGTCCACTCGAGAATGAGAGTGCAAGACCAGCTTATAACATTCAAGAAGAAGAAACAGTGGGTCAAGTAGCAAGGGCAGTCCCTAGGATTTATGCAGCATTGGAGGACCGCTAAGCAGATCACTAGTCAACTGTGGTTGAAGTAGCAGGTAAGATTGTTGAGCAATCTGTTTCTATTTTGATTGACCCTAGATCTACTCACAGTTACATTACTTCTAGAGTAGTGGAGATTTGTGCTTTTAAGAAAGTAAAGCATAGGAAATCTTGGTTAGTTCAGCTAGCCACTGGAACTAAGAGAAAGGTCAGTGAAGTGGTAGAGAAATTTCCATTGGTCATGAATGGATTGGTCACTTGTGTAGATCTGAATGTTCTACCACTTGGTTCCTATGATGTTCTCATTGGAATGGATTGGTTAGAAGCTCACAGGGTGAAGCTTGACTGTTACAATAAGACATTCGAATGCATGAATGAATAAGGGAACCTAGTAGTTGTGAAAGGTATTCCAAAGGGGATTTCAGTACGGTAGGTTTCAGCCATGCAGTTAAAGAAGTTCTGTAGGAAGGGATGCCAGTTATATGCAGCCCATATTTTGGAACATCAGGAGATGAAACTCCTAGGTTGGAGGACTATCAGGTGTTACAGGAATTCAGGGATGTGTTTCCTAATGAGATTCCAGGGCTTCCTCCAAAGCGAGACATTGATTTCACAATTGAACTTGTGCCAGGAGCAGCACCAGTGTCCAAGTCACCCTACAGGATGAGTACACTGGAGATGCTAGAGTTGAAGGTGCAACTGCAAGAGTTGTTGGAAAAGAAGTATATCCAGCCGAGTGTGTCTCCTTGGGGAGCATCGGTTCTATTTGTAAAGAAGAAAGATGGTACACTCATGTTGTGTATTGATTACAAACAGTTGAACAAGGTTACTATGAAGAATAAATATCCTTTGCCTAGGATTGATGACCTATTTGATCAAATGAGGGGAGCAAAGGTATTTTCCAAGATTGACTTGAGTTCTGGTTACCATCAAGTGAGAATCAAGGATGAAGACATTCATAAGACAGCCTTCAGTACAAGGTATGGGCATTATGAGTTTGTCGTGGTACCATTTGGTCTCACAAATGCACCAGCCACATTTATATGCCTTATGAATAGTGTCTTCAGCAGCTATTTGGACAAGCTTGTTCTTGTTTTCCTTGATGACATTCTTGTTTATTCTAGGAATGATAAAGAGCATGAAGAGCATTTGAGATTGACATTGAAATTGCTCAGGGAGCATCAGTTGTATGCAAAACTAAGTAAGTATGACTTCTACAGAGATAGAATTCAGTACTTGGGTCACATTATCTCATAGGAGGGTATATCTATGGACCCTGAAAAGATTGAAGCCATTATGAATTGGCCTACTCCAAGAAATGTGACAGATGTAAGATCTTTTATGGGACTTGCAGGATACTACAGGAGGTTCATTGAAGGATTCTCCAGAGTTGCACATGCCATCACTTCTTTTCAAAAGAAGGGGATGAAGTTCGAATGGACATCGAGGTGTGAAGAAAGCTTCCAGCAGTTGAAGAATCTTCTCACCAGTGCACCAGTATTGAAGGTTGCAGATCCAGAGAAATATTTTGTGGTGTGTACCGATGCATGTGGACAAGGGCTTGGAGGAGTCCTTATGCAAGACAACCACATGATATGTTATGAGTCAATAAAGCTGAAGGATCATGAGAAGAAATATGCCACCCATGATCTAGAGCTTCCAGCCATAGTACATGCTCTCAAGATGTGGAGACATTACTTGATGGGCAGGAGATTTCAGCTCAGAACAGATCACTATGGACTGAAGTATTTGTTTGATCAGCCTACTCTAAATGCTAGGCAAGCAAGATGGCTGGAATTTTTATGTGAATTTGATTTTGAAATTAAGCACATAAAAGGGAAAGAGAACAAGGTAGCTGATGCACTCAGCAGGAAGATGCAAGAAATGCATGTGGCATCTCTTAGTATTTTCCAATCATATTTGAGGCAGCATATTGTTAGTCATGCTGCTGGAGATGAATTGTATGAGCAGGTAAAAGACAAATTGCAACAGCAAAGTCTTGAGAAGAGGTATGAGGAATATAAATTGGAAGAAGATGGACTTCTCACTTATAAAGGTAGAATTTATATTCCGAATGTAGCAAATTTGAGGAGAGTTGTTGATCCGGTTGATTATTCATCTTCAAAATTTACACTGACCCAATATGGTACAATGGTTATTAATCTATGGTTCAAAGACAATAACATATGTTTTTAACTCATATGCTAAGCACGGTGCGCAGTTTGACATAACATTGCATGGTGCGCGGTTCGACATAACATCGCATGGTGCGCGGTTCGACATAACATCTCATGGTTCGAACGGTCATGTCTTACGGTTAAGACTTGGCATCTGGCGATTTGTGCACCATCAAGAGGTAATATAAAATGGTTTGTAACATGCTCGCGCAGTTAGTGGTAACGTTCTGGCGGTCTTGCGCACTGTCAAGTGGAACCTCGAATGGTTCATGAAAAGCCCGCGCGGTCAAGTGTATACCCTCTAGCGGTCTTGTGCACAGTTAAATGGCACTATTCTAGCGGTTGGATGAGGGTGCACGGTCACGTATGCTGCGACATTTGTAGAGTTTAGTTATATGCTACGATAGCGGATATAACATTTGGAACAGCTCTAAATGTGATGGATATCCATTGTGTGGCGGGATAGCAATACCATACATGGTATTAGATGGAACCATTGGGAACCGCTGCCACATTTAGCGGAACAGAAATGAATGTAACATACAACTAGTTGAAACGTTTCGATGGAAACTAAAAGATAGCACATGGAATATGAAAAGATGGGTAGCAAACGAGTCGAACCCGTTACTTATCCTCCCACTGTATGCTTAAATAGACGATTCGGGCCAGTGAAGGGGGGTTCATATTGTTTAGAGCACCGAGCATCGCTTTTCTGTTATGAGAAGCTTGCAGAGAGAAGCACCGAGAGTTTTGCTGTGAAGTATCCAGATGTTGTTGCCGTGGAAGTCGACATTTTCTGTTATAATTTTAGCTTTCTTTACCTTTTGAAGGCTAATTGTAATTTCCAGAAGAGAAGTCTTGAAGACTTTGTACAGCATTCTGTTCATAGTTGCTAAAGTTGATTCCAGAACCATTTTTGCACCATTTTAAAAAGATTAATTGGATCGGTACCCATTGGAGAGGGACCCGGAGACGTAGCCCAGTGAAGGGGGTGAACTCCATTATCAACTTCTGTTTGTGACTCTCTGATTTTTGTGCTTTTTAATTTCTGTTTAAGCATTCATTTTCTGTTAATGTTGTTTCATGAATTAAGCAAACTGGTAAACGCATTCTTTAAAAACTTTTAATGCACTCAAGTTGAGATCCGACGGATCATGTGATGGTATCAGAGCAGTTTAAATGCTTGTGCAAGTTTGTGAATGCTTACTAGGTCCAGGTTAAAGCTTGGTGAAGGAGAATTAATTTAAGTAAATCCTGAGATTGGCTCAAGGAGAACATTCTCAAGAACCATGTCTTCTCCACGAGGGGAAGAAGGACATACAGAACGAGAAAAACCTGTTATTTCTGAAACTGAGTTTTTGGAGGCTTTTATCAGTATGAAAGCCATGATGGAAATTCTTCTCGATGAGCGTGTAGAAAGGAAGAAGAAAGAAGAAGGATCTTCATCCAAAGATACCGAAGTGAAGAAGGAAGAAAAGGGTAAAAGAGTGGGAGGTGATGGTGATCCTCCTGATACTAATCCAACTTTCTCTTCTTCTCATACTTCTCATTCAAATAATGCAAATCCTAATATGCCTTATTCCAAATTGGATGTAAAATTTGAATTACCAATTTATAATGGAGATTTAGATGCTGAAAATTTAGACAATTGGATCAAGCAGCTTGAAGTATATTGCAGGGTGCAGGGCATTAATGATGACCCTTCCAAGATTCAATTGGCCACTTTGAGAATGAGTGGTATGGATCTTACTTGGTGGGAGAGCAAGATTCAGCAAGATCTTCGAAAGAACGGTAAAATTATTTCAGTTTGGAATGAATTCATTGAAGTATTAAGGAAGCAATTTTATCCTTTAGGACATATTCAACAATTAACCATGAGTTGGCAAATGTTTAGACAAGCTAAAGGACAAAATATTCAAGACTATACTCACGAATTCAGAAAGAGGGCTATTGCATTGAATGTTTCATTAGATACACAGGAAACTCTTCTTAAGTACATTGGTGGCATGCATTCTTATTTGAGACATACTTTGTTGATGTTTAACCCCAGTAATTTGGATGATGTATGTGTTCAAGCTACACATTTAGAAGCTAGGGGTAAGCATGCTAATGATTCTTTTGTGAAGAAATCATTTAAATTTGACAGCAAATCGAAAGGTAAAGATAAGGGGAAAAAAAAGATGGCTATTGTTAAGAAAGAAGGTGAAAAGCCTACATGTTCGCATTGTCAGAAGGGACATGATGTCTCTAAGTGTTGGAAACTTCATCCGAAGTTAAGGCCAAAGAAGTACGGAGGAAACAAAGATAAAGGCAAAGCAAAAGCTACTACAGCAGTTATTCAAGACTTGGGATCCGACTCAAGTGATGAAACAAAGGTTACAGCTGTCGGAATCCAGGGTAAGAATAAAAGTATCTCACTTCCCATTGATGCAAAATCAAGTTCTAGTGCAAGTACAAATCTGCCATCTACTTCTAAGCAAAATGATAAAAATAGAAGTGCACTGTTTCATGTTCGTGTCATTGCAAATCACAAAAAGATTGATACATTGTTTGATAGTGGTTCACAAGTAAATCTGATATCAGAAGAAGTGGTTAAGAAATTGCATTTAGTTACTATGCCTCATGAAAAACCCTATCCTCTTGGTTGGGTTACTAATGATACACAATTGCAAGTTACAAAGAAATGTGTATTAAAATTTGCAATTACTGGAAAGTTCATGGATGAGGTAGAATTGGATGTAGTACCACTTGACATTTGTGGAATTGTACTTGGAAGTCCATATTTGTATGACCAGAAAGCAATCTTTTATAGAGAGCAGAATAAGTATCATCTTTTTAAAGATGGTGTGGAATATATTGTACGAGCACATAAGACAAAAACAAATCTAGCAATAGTCTCTGCAGGACAAATGAAGAGGCTGGTAAATGCTAGTAAGAATTTTGTGTTAATGATGGTTAAGGTGAAAAATGATGAGATCTCTAAATATTTTGAAGGATGTGATCCTAAACATAAATCTGAACTGATTGAAATTATTTCTGAGTATGATGATTTATTTCAAGATCCGAAAGGGTTACCACCAAAGAGAGAAATTCAGCATGAGATACATTTGCAGCAGGATGTGCCACTCCCGAACATAGCCATGTACCGGATGTCTGTAATGCAGAATGAGGAAATCAAGAAGCAGGTTCAGGAACTGATTGAGAAGGGGGTCATCCGGCCAAGCACTTCTCCTTGTGGCTCTCCTATAGTCTTGGTTCCAAAGAAGGATGGGTCTTGGAGAATGTGCATCGAATATAGGGCCCTTAACAAAATCACCATTAAAAACAGGTATCCTCTTCCTCGCATTGATGATTTGCTTGATCAGTTGAAACATGCAACTTACTTTACAAAATTGGATCTGCGTAGTGGGTATCATCAAATCCGTGTTGCTGAAAATGATGCCTGGAAAACAGGGTTTGTATGAATGGCTTGTGATGCCTTTCAGGCTCTATAACGCACCTGCTACTTTCATGCGGGTCATGAATGATGTCTTTCGTCCATTCATTGATGATTTTGTAATTGTATATCTGGATGATATCCTGGTGTTTAGCAAAACCTGGGAGGAACACATTGTACATGTGAAGAAAGTTTTAGATGTACTAAGGAAGGAGAAGCTTTATGTAAAAATGTCTAAATGTGAGTTTGCTAAAACTTCTTTAGTATATCTGGGCCATATTATTGGTGGAATCCACTTGCGAGTGGACACAGCCAAGGTTGTTGTCATTGTAAACTAGCCATGGCCTAACACCGTTACTGAAATCATAAGTTTTCTGGGTGCGGTTCAGTATTGGAGGAAATTCATTTCTAGGTTTTCTTCCATTGCTGCTCCATTACATGCATTGACAAGTGTTAAAGAAATTTTCCAGTGGGGAGGCAAGCATCAGAGAACCTTCGACACTTTGAAGGAAAGGATTAGCACCGCACTAGTTCTGACGTTGCCAGAGTTGCAGCAACCATTTGAGATCGAAATAGATGCCAACGGGTTTTCCATGGGAGTTGTTTTGATGCAAGGGAGGAAACCAGTTTGTTACCATTCAGAAACATTCTCTACTACGGTAAGTAACTATCCAACTTATGACAAAGAGTTGTATGCTTTAGTACAGAGTGTGAAGAAGTGGAAACATTATATCATGGGAAAAGAAACAGTCATACATACTGATCATCAGCCACTTCAATATCTGCAATCTCAAACTAAAGTACAACAAAGTCGTCATTTAAGATGGATGGGATTTTTACAGCAGTTTCATCTTGTAATTAAATACAAAAAGGGAATTTATAATAAGGTAGCAGACATGTTGTTGAGGCCACCTACAAATGCTTCAATCATTCTTCAGAACAGTTCAGCAACACATGAAAGTTACATTGAACAGTATGCAGAACATAAAGATTTTAAGAACGTATATGCATCACTGTTACATGGTAAACAGGAAGAGAACTATTATGCGCATAGTCAACTCCTGTATCATCTCGGTAAACTCTGTATTCTAGAGAAAGAGAGAATGCATGTGATCCGAGAAGCACATAGTTCATTGATTGCAGGACATTTTGGTGTAAGTAAAACGTTGACAATATTGCAGAATCATTGTTATTGGCCTGAGATGCAAGAAACTGTAGCTAAATATATACAAGTATGTGTTATGTGTGCAACGAGTAAGCCTAGCAATAGGAAATTGGGTTTGTACACACCTCTTCCATTTTCTTCTCATCCCTGGGAAAGCATTTCTATGGACTTTGTATGAGGACTACCTATGTCTAGAGAAAGGCATGATTACCTATATGTTGTTGTAGACAGATTCAGCAAAATGTGTATCTTAATGCCATGTAACAAACATATCACTGCTGAACAAACAGCTCATCTATTCTTTCAGAATGTTTGGGTACATTTTGGGCTACCCATGTCTATTGTATCTGATCGGGATTCCCGGTTCTTGGGAGAATTCTGGTCAACTTTATGGGAGCTTATCGATACTAAACTTAAGAAAAGTACAACTTTTCATTCACAGACCGATGGACAAACAGAGGTAGTAAACAGAACAGTGGTTCAGCTGCTCAGGGAATATTGTAGTAAACATCCTAAACTTTGGGATGATCAGTTGCAGTATATACATCATGCTTACAATCATGCAGTTCATTCTTCCACGAAAAGATCTCCTTTTGAAACTTGTTTTGGTTATCTACCAAAAACACCGATGGACTTCTCTTTTGGCAAAGATGCAGTGGATGGACATCATGATGTAGATAAAGCTCTAAGATTCATTCAGAGAATCCAAGCGGTACAGCAGACAGTTCAGGAACAGTTGGAGAAGAGCCAGGAAAAGTACAAAGCCATGCATGACAAGCATCGAGTTGATCATCAATTTCAGGTTGGTGATAGAGTTTGGTTGCATATCACCAAAGAAAGAATGAAAAGTGAAGGTAAAAAGCTTAAGCCTATTAGGTATGGTCCTTTTGAGATCTTGGAAAAGATCGGTACTAATGCTTTTCACTTGAATTTACCTCCATACATGCAAATCTATTCAGTTGTCAATGTTGAGAATCTTAAATTGTATGAGCCTCCTATGATCATGGATGAGGAAACTAACATACATATTCCTTCAGTTGATGATATGGCACCTGAATACATGAAAGAGTTGCAGGATGATGTTATTCTTGACAGAAATGTAAGGACTTCAGGAAGGGAGAATGTTGAGTACCTTCGAGTGGGGCTTAAAGGCATGCATCCTAGCAAAGCAAGATGGATGGAGATTGGAAAAGTGAGGGAGATATACCCTCACTTACTTGCAGAGTGACTCAGAATTTTGGTGGTCCAAAAACTCTCCAATGGGGAGGAATGATCCAGTGGATTATTCATCTTCAAAATTTACACTGACCCAATATGGTACAATGGTTATTAATCTATGGTTCAAAGAACATAACATATGTTTTTAACTCATATGTTAAACATGGTGCGCGGTTCGACATAACATCGCATGGTGCGCGGTTCGACATAACATCGCATGGTACGTGGTTCAACATAAGATCGCATGGTTCGAATGGTCAAGTCTTACAGTTAAGACTTGGCATCTGGCGATTTGTGCACCATCAAGAGGTAATATAAAATGGTTTGTAACATGCTCACGCAATTAGTGGCAACGTTATGGCGATCTTGCGCACCGTCAAGTGGAACCTCGAATGGTTCGTGAAAAGCCCGCGCGGTCAAGTGTATACCCTCTAGCAGTCTTGTGCATGGTTAAATGGCACTATTCTGGCAGTTGGATGAGGGTGCGCGGTCACGTATGCTACGACATTTGTAGAGTTTAGTTATATGATGCGACAGTGGATATAACATTTGGAACTACTCTAAATGTGACGGATATCCATTGTGTGGCGGGATAGCAATACCATACATGGTATTAGATGGAACTGTTGGGAACCACTGCCACATTTGGCGGAACATAAATGAATGTAACATATAGCTAGTTGAAATGTTTCGATGGAAACTAAAAGATAGCACATGGAATATGAAAAGATGAGTAGCAGACGAGTCGAACCCGTTACTTATCCTCCCACTGAACGCTTAAATAGACGATTCGGGCCAGTGAAGGGGGGTTCAGATTGTTTAGAGCACCGAGCATCGCTTTTCTGTTATGAGAAGCTTGCAGAGAGAAGCATCGAGAGTTCTGCTATGAAGTGTCCAGATGCTGTTGCTGTGGAAGTCGACATTTTCTGTTATAATTTTAGCTTTCTTTGCCTTTTGAAGGCTAATTGTAATTTCCAGAAGAGAAGTCTTGAAGACTTTGTACAGCATTCTGTTCACAGTTGCTGAAGTTGATTCCAGAACCATTTTTGTACCATTTCAAAAAGATTAATTGGATCGATACCCATTGGAGAGGGACCCAGAGATGTAGCCCAGTGAAGGGGGTGAACTCCGTTATCAACTTCTATTTGTGACTCTCTGATTTCTGTGTTTTTTTTCCCACATCTAGTTATCATTTTTGCTTTTTCATTTTTGTTTAAGCATTCATTTTTTGTTAATGTTCTTTCATGAATTAAGCAAACTGGTAAACGCATTCTTTAAAAACTTTTAATGCACTCAAGTTGAGATCCGGCGAATCAATTGTTATGGATGAAATCCATCAAGCTCTGTATTCTGGTCACCTAGGATATCAGAAGACCATTGCTACAGCTAGAAAGCAGTACTTTTGGCTAGGAATGAAAAGGGATATGGCTGAGTACATTTCAAGGTGTATGAAATGTCAATAGGTAAAGGTTGAGCATCAACACCCTACAGGTTTGTTGGAGCCTTTTCCAGTTCTGGAACGGAAATGGGAAGTTATTTCCATGGATTTTATTACAGGATTTTCGATGACTTGGAGACAACATGATTCAATCATGGTTGTGGTGGACAAGTTGACTAAGGCAGCGCATTTTATACCTGTTAAGTCTACGCATAAAATAGATGACATTGCAAAGATCTTCATGAAGGATATTTTCAAATTGCATGGATTGCCTAAGGCAATAGTCTCTGACAGAGATGTCAACTTCACTTCCAAATTTTGGAAGGGGTTGTTCACAGATTTGGGTACAAAGCTAAACTTCAGCACTGCATACCATCCTCAGACAGATGGGAAAACATAGAGAGTTAATCAGGTGCTTGAAGATATGCTTCGCATGTACGTGATGGACAAACAAACCAAGTGGGAAGATTACTTGCACTTGGTATAGTTTGCCTATAACAATAGACAGCAGGCATCCTTGGGGATGAGTCCGTATGAAGCTTTGTATGGAAGAAGGTGTAGGACCCCAGTGACTTGGGATAACCCAGTGAACAGGATTGTGCTTCGACCAGAATTGCTCAGGGAAATGAAGCAAGAGGTTGTAAAGATCAGGCAGAATCTGAAAGCAGCACAAGACAGGCAGAAAAGCTATGCAGATAAGCATAGGGGGAACAGGGAGTTCAATGTTGGGAATCATGTTTACCTCAGAGTGAGGGCAAGGAAGAGTTCCTTGAAGCTTGGAAGTTGTGCCAAGTTGTCGCCAAGATATTGTGGGCCATTTGAAGTGCTTGAAAGAATAGGGCCCGTTGCGTATATACTTGCATTACCTACTAGCACTAGAGTTCATAATGGTTTTCATGTTTCTTTGCTGAAGAGATATGTACATGATCCTAACCATGTGATAAATTGGGATGTGATTCAGGTGGAATCTGAGAGAGAGTTCTGAATCGAGACAATGCGCATCCTCGATAGGAAGGTCACAATGCTCCGGAACCAGGCCATAGGGCAAGTAAAGGTGCAATGGGAGCACTACGGACCTAAAGAGGCTACATGGGAGCTGTAGGATGCCATGCGATTGTCACATCCATTTTTGTTCAATTCTGCAAAACACTAAGGCGATACCAATGTAGCATTTTTTTCAAATTTTGTAAAGCACTGAGGACAGTGCAATTGAAGGGGGAGGGGAATGTAACACCCCAGTTTTGACCCCATTGCATTAGATGCATATGATGTATATATTGTAAATGATCATGGTGCAGAGCTAAAGGCCAAGGCCCCACCATCGATTGGTTATGCTATGTTTCGGATTTAAATTGTCACCGATGATATATCGGGGCATGCGGCATACATATTGAGTTTTGTCATCATGTAAATATGCATCTTTAATTTAATAACCCAACCAGCTATGTTCACGACAACTAAATTGAGAAGGGGCATGATTTTCACAAGGATAAGGGTGGGGGATGTCAAACCTTGGGCAATGAGGGAAAAAGCCATGTGTCACCTTCCCTTGTCTTACCCAACTACCACCATTAAAAAACTGTTGCTATTAGTTGGGGCAGTTATGGTTGGGGGTGGAGTGTGGTAGGACTGTCAGTCCTTTCCCACACGCACACTCCACCAGCATGGTTGACCTCATGATGGCAAGCAAACCACCGCCATCACTCCAGCGGACACTCCACTCTCTCCACGACGGTGCTGAAACACTCACACACTTTCGACTACTGTGCATCCTCTCCATTGTCTGTTCATCTTCATGCATAGGCAGATTTATTCATCCTCACACAGGAGCAGGAGTCTTGCTCATTCCCAGGCACAGGATTTTCCTGGTTTTACTCACGTAGTTTTCCTCTATGGATTTTGTGGATGGAGTGGGTGTATACTTTCCTCACAAACTGATTCGTGGGTTGCTATGGTCTCCCTTACGTTACAGTGTGTTTTATTGGGGTCTTATTTACATTTTGGGGATGAGAGTCTGTTCATTTTCACACACAGGCATCTACTATGTTTGACCTCACGCAACCAGGAGGGGAGCCGCTTATCGGTTGTCATTCACGTTTTTCCACAGAGTGGAATTGGGTGTGTTTTCCCTCTGTATTTTGGGATCTGGTGCAAGTTTCCCTCACGCACAGGTTGAGAGTATGTATATTCTTCCCCAGCGCAGCCTATGTAAGTCATTTCCGCTTGCTTCGTTGTCCAGGACAGACTGTTGTTTTCCCTATGTTGTGAATTGTGTTTACTGATACGTTTTGGGACTGTTGTAATTTGCTTGGGAGTCATTTTGGCCACGATAGGGCCAAGAACGGCCCAGGAATTGTTTTTCCTGCCCAAGTTGTGAATCGTTTATGTGACTGCATTTATGCAGTGGTTGGTCTTCAGACTGTGTTGGGAGAAGGGATGGGGGCTTGAGTTGCTTGAGAAACCTGGTGTGTTTAGAAACCACACAGACAGNTCTCCACAACCCCTGAATAGCACTGGAAGGGAAGTCAGGGCCTGAGGGACTGTGTAGCAGAGAAGGGACTGATTCCTTGTGTTGGGTGTGTGTGGATGTCTTAGAAGTCAGGCTAGTTCTAGTGTAGGTGTTCCTAGCTCTGTAATGGGCTCAGTAGCTTAGCATTTAGCCTTTCCCAGCTCCTTGATGGCCTGATAAACCTAACCATGTTGGCTTGGTTGTCTTGTTGATGGCTTGATAAACCCAACTGTGTCGGCTTGGATGTGTTTTGTGTATCCTTGGCTATGTGTAAGCTTGCTTGTTCCTTATTCCTTGGATAATCATGCCCAGCTCGGGGGTGGCAGCGTTGCTGAGAGATTAAGGAGCACACTGGCCTATGGTTGGGAGGAACGTTGTAGCGACGTAGCTAGTTGCGGAACGAGTTCTTATAAGATAAGTAACCTTGTCTATTTTACTTATGCAACCCTATTTACTGTTAATGATTATGATGAACATGTTCAATGAATGCTTGTATGAATGTATCTTGCTTCCATTGTGTATGATAAATAATTGCATCTGTGTATGTTCTACTTCAATGCATTATGTTTCAGCATTTTTATGAATTCACATGTTCATGGGGCTGGTAGCTCAGATGGTTAATGCCATGGTAGCGTCGTTAATTCCATGGTAGCTTAAATGGAAATTGGCATTTTTTTCTTGGAAAAAAGGGTCTAAATTTAGTCTGTGGGATAAAATTTGCCCCGCAAATTTCTCCTGCCTAATTGCGCAAGGACAACCCCTATTGCTATCCCTAAAGCAACTACATGTGCATGGAAATCAATTTTCTAATAAGGAAACATGAGCATTGAGGCACTCATTGATTTTTCCTTAAGCATATTGAAAGTTGCTTCACCTTCTAGTGTCCAAAAAAACAACCTAGCCTTAATAACTTTTCCAAAGGTTATGTGATGGAGGCATAGTTGTGAATAAAACTCTTGTAATATCATGCATGACCCAAAGTCAACCATAATTGTTTCGCACTTGTTGAGGTAAGAATATTCACAATAACAACCTAAGATTCTACTACTCATTCCTTAAAGACAATGTGTCCCAACATAGTGCCAATCAACACACAAAAGATGCACTTCTTCAAATTCAATGAAACTTGGAGCTACTGACACTAATCAAACATGAGTCTCAACAACCCAATATTTATTTTTAATCAATTATATATAGACCAATAATCCATATACACTTGTAAAAACTTATGAATAAAGTATTTAAGTGTTTTAAAATCCAAGAGAATACAATGGGTGCATTCTTTAGCCCAAAAGGCATATCAATATATGCAAAAGAGCCCCATTTGATAGTGAAGTTAGTCTCTTTCTTATCCTTTTTTGCAATATAGGATTTATGACATCCTAAAAGCCCATTTGTAAATTAATAATCCTACTTCGCCATACCTTAATCAAGCACCTTGGCACTGAAAGGTGTGGGGAAAGGATCACGTAGGAAAACATAATTCAAACTCTTGAATTCCACACAAACTCTGATGTAATCAATGTCCTTGTTATTTTGGATATTAATGGGACTATTCCAATCATATTCATACACTAGAAAAAATAGCATTTCAACGAATTCCTGTCATTTTCCTTCTTCACATTCTCCTTGACCCTAGAATTAAGATGGTAGAATCAATGTTTAATGGGGTTAGAATTTGGTTGCGGCTCAATGTTCATTTTTCCTTATTCTCCCATGATTCATTTTGTCTCATTAAGACTTTGCAAAAACAATTATTCATACTCATTGAGTAGGGATCCAATCTTAGGCATAGTCTATTCATCCAATAGCCGCCTATAAAAGCCATTTTATGTCACTCTTCACTCTCAATGTTGAATTTCTACAATTTTAGAGGTTTATCATATGATGCATTGGCACCATCCTTACCCTTATACTTAATCTCTATAGGCCCTTTAGATTTCTTAGATGATAGAAGTCTTAGCTCCTCTGAATCATATGCATCCTCTCCAATTTGATAAACCTTTTCACAAAAAAGAGGAAGGTCCAATTGTTTCATACGAGATTGGAAAGAATAGATCTCTCGATAATAAGGACAAGTGACGGGAGAATGAAATTTTTGTAACTTTTCAGTAAACAAACTCTCCTTAATAACCTTTAAAACCTCAATGACCTTGGGGGACTTACCAACAACAACAAAAATCTTCAAAAAAATGATTTTGAAGAACAACATAGCTCTTGGCTTGCCTTCTCGCGTCTTAATGCATGTACCAAGCTTTAGGATTGGGTCATATAGTGTGGAAGAAATGTGAACCCAAAACTGAGGCTACAAGACTTCACTTTCCCACTTATGTATGCAATCTACAGCATGGATAAGGGTATCTATGCCACTTTCATATATTGCTTGAATCATAACATCTTCATCTATTCAAAGATATGTCTCGGCATTCAAACTCGATTGAAAAAACAAGCACATGATTAATTGTTGTTTGCACTTCATCCAAAGTTGAGAGGTATTCTTGGTGTGTATCCCAACATATAATAGGAGTGGCATGTAAATCGACATCCAAAGCAAGGATTCTTTGTTCTTCTGTGACTTTTCTTGTAATGGCACGTAAGAACTCTTCTAAATCGGAGATTATTTCAAACACATGCAGGTCATTTAGGTTTATTTCAATCCAACAACATAATTTAATTGTAGCACATATCCTAGAGGATATTTCATGTCTCTAACTCTACCATTCAATCAATACTTCTTCTGAATCATTGTCAACGAAATGAATGCTCCTCCAACTCACTAATCCATATGTTGTAGGATTAATACAGTATGTTATTTTCCTAGAGGTCATAATATAGATATGATCTAGCACATCCCTCTAAATTTCATCCTAAATTGATTATGTACATTGTGAACCTTGATATGGATCTAAGGGATGGAAAATCCTAGTACCCTTAGCTTCAAAATTCAATGTTTACTTCTTTAGGTCAATAACAGCATAGTTATCAAAGACCCAAATGATTCCCAAAAGAGCAATATATGGATCCTTCTCATATATAACTTGAATAAATTCAAAATTCCAGATAGTTCTCACACTGATCATATTGCCAGTTGATTTATATGTTTAAATATCGTTACATTTAATCATCAATCCAATAGTTTGTAAACTTAAGAAATTTAGGCACATTATATGCAAAATTAAATTGTTTGTGGTATAATTTGAAAAGATGCTTATGGAAAATTAAAATAAATGAAATCAAAAGCATAAATAAAACATACCACACTTCATCAATTGAAAGTAAACTTAATCAATTATAACAATGACCATGTACTCAAACACCATTATTTTACTAGGACCCTCTTGTCACCAAGTTATCTTTTTACATGTGTTATAGGTGCCACTTCTTTCCCTCAATCAATGCTTTAATAAAAGGAAAATATATTTACATAAAAAGAAATAAAATACCACCATGATCCATTTGGAGTGAGCTCAATTCTCCAAAGAACAAGGTAGAAAACTAAATTACAACATCCTAAAACTTAAATCAAAGCACACTATTTATAGAATCAAAACATTTATTTATAAAACTAAAGGATGAAAATCTATATAAGGAATTAACAAGAATTTTTATTCACTCTATGATAAGTTGTACATTTTATCCAAGATTCCTCCATTTAAAATGGTGAAGGAAATCTTATTTATACATGATTTTTCTTAGAAACTAAAATAACAAACAATAAATGTAGATCCACAATTCTCTCATGTGGTTCGGCAACTTGCTGAAAACTAGTAACTAAAAATCAACACCTAGCGTGTACAAGATCTTTGCTAACTAATATTTCCCAAAGCTCTATGATTGTTCTCCATCTAATATTCTTGAATAATCAATCCAAATCTAGTACAAATATTCCATGGTTGAAAGAATAAAATCAAATTTGACCCATGAATTACATATTTCTTTTTCCCGTAATTATTCTGGTAACCACTAATCCACTTCCTATAATCACTAGAAAACTAACTCAATTCTCAAAGATAAGTGAGGATATGTTATTTTTCTAACATTTAATCATAAAAATACTAAAATGAATGCATTGGAAAATATAAACCTAATCCCACATAAAGCATAAAAATGGAGTAAAATGGAATTGAGGGAACGCGGAAAAGGATCAAAATTCAAAGGAAAGGTGATAAAAAAAATATGGTAAGAGCATGTGAAAAGATGGAAATTCTTATACTCAATTACACATATTGACTTCTACATTTTCTAGGCTACCAATAGGAAATATTTTGTCCTAATTGGCCATCCACAACAGTTTAGGTGAGTAAAAAAGTTTGGGTTTTCCCATTGCTTCCCATAACTTCTTAGCAAAGATATTAACATTAGTTCATAAATATAAAATAACAACCTTAGTGTCATAACCATCCATTTGAACATCCAACCTGGACTATTTTGTAGTTCTCCTCCTTCTCACTTGGTGTATCCTTCTCTAAGGGAGATTAGCAACAATAAAATCAACTGCTTGTTCTTTATCTCTAGGGAGATTCTTAGGGGTGTCGCACAACTTTCTAGTTTAACGCTCTGTATCTTTTCCAAAGGTCTCCACTCCATCTGGAAATCTAGATCTCAACCCAGCCACAAATCTCATTAGTCCCAGATAAAATACAGATAATGTAAATCAATCCCATATAACATAAGCATATATCAAGATCATAATAAGCAGCACATCAAATCTACTAAAACTTATAACAGAATCGCAAACACACAGAATCAAATTTTACCCTGGAAACCCCAATGGGGAAAACTAGCATCTATGGGGCTTTCTTATTTTTGAGCCTTGAGCAAATAGTATAGAAGAGAGTACAATTAGAGTTAATAGAAACTATAGAGAACCTAACGAGCCAAAGCCCTAGATCTGCAGCAATTGCAACTACTACTCTTGGGAAATGTGCCCCCATCTGCTCTCATGCTGGAACTCTAAACTATGTCATTATGAATCTCTGGAAGTCGTACACTCTCTCTAACCTTTGAATGGTTTTTCCCTATGCTCGTCCTCTTAGTATTGCTCTTCCTAAAGATGATATGTGCCCTCAATCTATGATTGATGCACCGAGATGTATAGTTTCACCCTCTCTACTCAGAGGCACATCCTGACCGTAACTAACTCAATCCAACCTTGACTGAGCTTTGATGGTCATTCTTCAATCAGGGAAAATGATCACTCTTGTCTCTTGTCCCTTCTAGCCTCCACACGTGTGTAGATACTCTCACACATGTGACATGTAGCTAGGACTAGATATCCCCTCTGTTGTTGCTCACATCTTAGCCACCATTTCCCTCCAATATCTAAAAAATCTCAGCGAGATAAACTCTCTCACTGTTAGAACGAGAAACCTCCTCAATCTTAGAAGATCTTCCTCACTCTGCTCTCATGAATGCACCCCAGCTATCTCAAATGGATACACCCTCCTTGGTTAACTAATTTTATCAGGTACTTTGATCACCTTACTCACTCAAGCAACATTGAATATTGTTTTTTGAATGTACTTTTATAAAATACTGGTGAGATTAGGGATCAAAACCCTAATTTAACTTGCATGCAAATTTTCACTAATGTGTTAAAAACTGTGCATCAAAACGATGTTAATTCATGCATGTGCATGCATGTTTTTAGAACAGTAATCCAACCCCTTAGTACCTTAGTTTAACTCCTTAGTCAATTTTATTGCATTTTGCATTAATATACTATGGTTTTGGACTTAGGGTGCTTAGTTGGACCAATAACCAACTAAATTGGTGCATTCACACCCACATGAGCACTCTAGCTCAGCCAACCATCCACATGTGTGCCCTCATCATTGATGGTATGCTCCCATTCATTGAATGTGGACATTTTGGTTGACTAGGAGCTAGTGGTGGATTTTGTCCAATTTTGGGTTGATTTGGTGCATTTAATGCCACCTGGAGCCTCTAACCCACCTATTTTTCCACACCCACACATTCCAAGGTGTTATGATAACCCCATGTCACCTCATTCATGTCCACACAGTAATTTGTGTCCATTTCAGCTGATTTGGAGCGTGACTGGCCCACCTAGGAGGGATTGAGGCCAATTTGTCCAAGTTCATTTGTACAGTCACATTGGGATTCCTAAGCCTCACGAAACCCTTATGATGTAATATAAACCTGTTACTAACATGTTTTTATGTTAGACATTCAAAATATAACCTTTTTTCTGTTCACACTGCATGTGTAAATTGCTTCTCATTTAATGGTTTTTTGTTGGTTTTGCACCAAATTCATTTTGTGAGTTTATCTAAGGCTCCTATATCTTTCTGTATATCAAAATTCTCACATGGTGTCAAATCTAAGTGGAGTTTAGTGATTTTCAGTTCAATCCAGAGTGTTTTGAGCTACATTTTTAGAAAAATTCCAGATAAAATTGAGTTGTTTCGCAAGACATTCAGAAAATTCATCACCATTAACGAAGGAAGAAATGAAAGATACCCACATCTTTCTAACACCTTTCAAATTATTTATTGGAAGGCAGATGTGGTGATTCAATTGAGATCCAAATGTCTCTATAGAGTTACCACAGGCAGAGAGGTGGAGCCAAACTCTGTTGTAGAGAAAGCCAAGTACCTTAACAGATTGGATGAAGCATATGGATTGTTATGCCTAAGTATTGCAAGAGATATTTTGTTCCACATAGACAGTTTAACTACCCCCAATGAAGTCTGGGTAAAACTAGAGACACTCTTTGGGAAAATTGATGAACTACAAGGACACCAGCTTGAGAACGAGCTCATCAGCCTAAGCCCAGTGCACTTTGACATTATCCAGGACTTCTTCACCAAGTTTAAGTCACTTGTGTTGCAACTAAATCAATGTGGCATTGAGAAGAAAGAGGACCAGTTGATTATGTCCATCCTTTCGAAGTTGGGGACAGAATTCTCATTCTTTGTCAGCACATTCCATTATGGTAAGTTAACACTTCGAAACTGGAAAATTCCAAGTATAGATAGCTTCATGGAGTCCCTCACCCAGGAGCAAGATAAGCTAGTCCAAATGGGAACCATCAAGGATAAGGATAAATCCTTGGACATGGGAGTTCCAAATGCCTCCAAGGGAAAGTCCAAGGCAAAGAATTCGAAGCTGTCAGAGAAGAAGAAACCAGAAAAACCCAAATCCAGTGATGTGGGTTCGAATCCTCCTAGGGAGAAGGACAAGAAGGGAAAATAGAATACCAAATGCACCTATTTCCACAAGGGATGGAATCCAGAGAGCTCATGCATGAAAAAAAATATTGACCAGATGGTGCAGCTTGTTAGATTTTTATCATTCAAGCTAGCATTATATTAAGATCTTTAACTAAGAGAATAACAAGCACAACAATCAAACACGAGAGACAATGAACACAGTGTTTTTCCTCGGGGAAACCATAAAAGGAGAAAACCCCACAACTTCCTCAGAGATAGAATCAGCACCAAAATTAAAACCCCAAAACAGTAAGATGATCTCCTGACAGCAGTAGTGTCTTTCTTTCTAGCCCCAGCAACTTCTTCTCCCTCAGCTATGCACTACAACTGAGTGTGAGTGAGTGTGTGATAAATAGAGAGGCTCACTCTCTATTTATACTAATTCCTGACTTGACAATAACTCACTAGGTCCGACTTTACTAGGAGATTCTAATAACCCTAGGGCCCCGCAACTGCGGGGACTTTAACCCTTGAACAATAGGACGGTTACCCACAATGACTTGACATGACTTGTTTACATTATAGAAACTCCCGATCAGAACATCGGGGCATGACATGACTCAATTACATTACAAACACTTCCTGGAATAAACATCAGGGTACAATACATAAGATATACAAGTGAATACATTCCGAAGTTACAATTATATCAACACTCCCTCTTAACTAGGAAGGTTTTCTCTCGACACAATTTTTCAGCACAAGTCTTCTTCTCTGTATCATCTGGATCATCATCGAATCCTCATCATCTTCAAGTCATATTCATCTTCAAGTCATCTTCATCTAGATCTGGATCATCACTCGATCTGGATCATCATCATTGGATCCGGATCATCACTCGATCTGGATCATCTCTGGTTCTGGAACATCTCTGTTAGATCATCATCACAAGTGCTATCTCTTGATTCTTCTCGTCACAGGAAGTTCTATAGAGCCAACCCCTTTTCATGTTGGTTGTAGACCTAGCCTCCATGTAGGTCTTTTTCCAAGACTTATATTTGACCCTAATTCAGAATGGCCCGCCCATCACTTACATCTAACCATGAGGGGAACACATCCAACACCATGTCAGAAAGGCACACCCAGCACTCACATGTGACCATGAGAGGAACCAATCCAGTCATCTATGTCAAAAAGGCCCAGCACTCACATCTGACCATGAGAGGAACCAATCCTATCATCTGTGTCAGAAAGGCCTAGCACTTACATTCAACCATCCGAGGAACCAATCCTACCTACATGTCTAAAGGGATCCGCACTTACATCTGACCATGCGAGGAACCGATCTAGTGTGTCAGATGGGATCTGCACTTATATCTGATCATGTAGGAACCAATCCTACAGTCACATCAGAATGGCTCTGCACTTATATCTAATCATGTAGGAACCAATCCTACAGTCACATCAGAATGGCCCTCCACTTATATCTAATCATGTAGGAACCAATCCTACAGTCACATCAGAATGGCCCTCAGTCCCATACTGAGTATTCCTAGTAACTGACCAGGTGCCTCCATTCCAAGAATGGCATTCAGCACTTATATCTAATCATGTAGCAACCAATCCTACAGTCACATCAGAATGGCTCAGCACTCATATCCTAGCATCAACCGCTTCTGATGAAGCATCACTCAATAGCTTCAGGTTCGATGCAATAGGTGTGGTCATGGCCTTGCAGTCCATCATCCTGAATCTCTTCAATATCTCTACTGCATACTTCCCTTGTTCGAGGGAGATTCCATCCGCATTCTGCCACACCTCCATGCCTAGAAAATAGTTCATCATACCCAAGTCCTTCATTTCAAACTTAGTAGCAAGCTTCCTCTTTGTATCAGCAATCAACCCATCCATACCTATTACAAACAGATCATCTACATATAGTAGGAGTATCACTAGGTTACCATCTTCAACCTTGTAGTAAAGGTTGGAATCTAGTTTACTTTTGGTAAAGCCCAAACTGGATAGAAAGCCATCAATTCTGTCGTACCATGTCCTGGGTGCCTGTTTCAAACTGTATAGGGATTTCTTCAATCTACACACATGAGACTCCCTATCATGTGTCTCAAAACCGAGTGGTTGTTCTACATACACTTCTTCTTACACTACACCATTCAAGAAAGTGGTCCTGACATCCATTTGGTGTATCTTCCATTTCATCATTGCAGCCAGAGCAAGTACTGATCTGATGGAAGTGTATCTAGTTACAGGTGCAAAAGTTTCTTCATAACCTATTCCTTCTTTTTGTGAGAATCCACGAGCCATGAATCTTGCTTTATATTTCTCTATGTTGCCATCTACAGCATGTTTGATCTTGTAGATCCATTCGGAAGTTACAACAGACTTCCCTTCTGGTCTTGGGACAACATCCCAAACAACATTCTTCATGATTGATTGATACTCTTCGATCATAGCATCCTTCCATTCTTTCCTTTCTGTTGCTTCTTCATAGTTGGAAGGTTCTTTATCGATGAAATCACATAATAAGGCTACATACCCAGAGAAGGACTTAGTCCTCTTTCTTTCTCTGTGATTCTCTTCTGGAGCCCCATATCTTTCTGCACCTTGGATAGCTTCTCGTAACCAAGCAGGTTTCCTCTTGTGAGGATTCTTCTCCTGAGGTGGATCTACATGTTCTTGAGGTTCTTCTAATTCTCGATCTTCTTCTTGAATTTCTTCGTCCATGGTTGTGTCATGAATTCTGGGTGCTTCTGTTTCTTCAGGATCTTCAGCAGGTCTCTTTCTAGATTTGTTGTAAGTTGAGTCTTCGTCAAATGTTACGTCCCTGCTGATGTCGATCTTCTTGAATCCTGGAAAGTATATTCTGTAAGCCTTCGAGTTTTCAGAGTATCCCACAAATTTACCCTTCTTTCCTGAAGGATCTAACTTTGTCCTCTTTTCTTTTGGAATGTGTATGTACACTAGACAGCCAAATATTCTGAGATGGATGAATTTTGGTTTCTTGCCGGAAAAGACTTCTTCAGGTGTCGTTTTCTCGAGTACTCTATGTAGAGTATGGTTCTGTACATACACCGTTGTTCTGGCAACTTCTGCCCATAGATGCATGGGAATATATTGATCATGAAGCATTGCTCTTGCAGCTTCCATGATCGTTTTATTCTTCCTTTCTACAACCCCATTATGTTGTGGATTGTATGGAGTGGATAACTCCCTCTTAATCCCTAAGTCTTTGCATAACTCTTTGAATTCATTTGATGTGAATTCTCCGCCATTATCTGATCGAAAGGTCTTGATCTTATTTTCAGTGTGGTTCTCGATCAAGGCTTTGAATTCCTTGAATTTTCTGAATACTTCATCTTTGTTCTTCATAAAGTATATCCATGTCTTTCTAGAAAAATCATCAATAAAAGAAACATAGTATACATACCCGCTTAAAGAACTGGATGACATTGGACCGCATACATCGGAGTGAATGATTTCCAAGATTCCTTTTGCTTTGCTCTTGCTACTTGGAAATGCCTTCTTTGTGTTCTTTCCTTTTGCACATCCTTTGCAGACTCCATCATGTTTTGCCTACATTTATGGAAGACCTTCAACAGCTTTGCTTGCAAGTGGTAGTGCTCTGTAATGCACATGTGCAAGCCTTCTATGCCAAAGTTCATTTGGCTCTACTGTGTCATGGACCAAATCTTGTTCTAGATGGCCCTTCAATTTGTATAATCCTCCTTCTTGTTCTCCAATTACTATTGCATTGTCAATAGTCTTTCCTCTTGGCCACATGAGGACTTGGCCATCTACAAATGCAACCCTCATGCCTTTTGCATCTAGTGTCGATATGGAGAGAAGATTCTTCTTTAGTCCTGGTACAAACAAGACATCCTTCATTTTCATAGACTTTCTGGAGTCTAGCTTATAAGAGGATTCCCCACTACCTTTTATGGGATATTGGTATTCATCCCTAAGTTTCACCTTATGGGGTGAATTATGTTCGGATAGTTTCTCAAAGGATTCCTTGAATCTTGTCATGTGTTTGGAAGCCCCACTGTCAATAAGCCAATATTTGCTTCCATGTGTGACAGTTCCCATGAGAGCGGAGATCAGAACATATTCTTCATCACTTGAAGAGCCTTCACTTTCTTGTTTTACTCTCTTTCTGGGAGGATCATCATCCTCAGCAGTGGGAGCATGATGTCTTCTTTTGGAGTTCTTCTTATTCTTAGATCCATTCTTATTCATGGGATAATTTCTAGCAAAGTGTCCTCTTTCATCACATGTATAGCATCTGATTTTGGATGGATCCTTGTTTGTTTTTACAAAATTATCTTTCAGATGAGAATGCTTACCTTGGTGATGATGATTTTCCCTTCTACCTTTCTTGGAGTGTACTGTGATAGCTTGATCTTCATTTCCCATCTTTTCTTCTCGAGCTACTATTCGAGCTTCTTCTTGTGAGCATTCTTACCACAGTCTGCTGAACTTGTTTAGCTTCTTTCTAGCACAGATTCCTTGGACGAAAGAATCCCATGATCTAGGGAGACCATTCAAGGTTGTCATCACAATTTCCACATTCTCCACTTCTTCATCTACTGCTTCAAGTTGTTCTTTGATCTAGGAGACCCTTGTAAATTATTACTGTATGGTCTCATCATTCTGGATCTTTACATTCTTCAACTATTTCCTCAAAGTCATCTTTCGGTTTATGTTCTTCCCTTTAAACAGTTTGGTTAGGGCATCAAACATGGCTTTAGGTGTCTTTAGGGAGGAAACCTATGGTATGAGGTGATCCTTGATTGAATCAGCAATAATCCTCTTAGCCATAGCCAACTTCTTCTTGTGTAAGGCCTTAGCCTCATCTTCCTTTGGAACTGGAACCTCCTCATTGATGTAGGAGTCCAACTCATTTTCTTCCAAGACCGAGGAGATCCTATACTTCCAGGCTCGGAAGTTATCAGCTCCCTCAAGCTTTTCATCAAGCTTGGTATGATGAGACATATTAACTGAGAACCTCAAATTTAAATACAAAAGATTTAGATCTTACCAGGTCAAGATGTCAGATCTGGATCTAAAGCTGAATTTTTGCAGTGCTGGTTCAGGAGCAGATTAGGGTTTGACTTTCCCAGAGTTCTGTCCAACCAAATGCTTTGATCTTGATCTCTAAACTTTGATTTTGAGGAGGAGATCAATCCAGGCATGGGCTCACTCAAAAATTCCACTTATGTGCAAAGCCCTAATTTTCAGCAATAGTGTCGGGTCAAAAACTGAAAATGCTCATAATCAGATTCTACTTTGACAGAAAGATGTGCCCTAGGGAGGAGAGTCAACCCAACCTTCTTTCGCTAAAAATATATGGAGAGAGATTCAAAAAGTAGGAAGCCCTAGTTTTCGCAGCTGCACGGTGTCTTTTTCTCAGGTTAGCTCTGATACCATGTTATATTTTTATCATTCAAGCTAACATTATATTAGGATCTTTAACTGAGAGAATAACAAGCACAGCAATGAAACACAAGAGACAATGAACACAGTGTTTTTCCTCGGGGAAACCATAAATGGAGAAAACCCCGCAACTTCCTCAGAGATAGAATTAGCACCAAAAGTAAAACCCCAAAATAGTAGGATGATCTCCCAACAGCAATAGCCTCTTTCTTTCTAGCCCCAACAAAGTCTTCTCCCTCAGTTATGTGCTAC